>PVKV010027420.1:0-26465 GCA_004027835.1 Alouatta palliata | reverse complement strand
TTCAGGACATAGGCGTAGGCAAGGACTTCATGACCAAAACATCAAAAGCATTGGCAACAAAAGCCAAAATAGACAAATGGGACCTAATCAAACTCCACAGCTTCTGCACAGCAAAAGAAACAGTCACTAGAGTGAATCGGCAACCAACAGAATGGGAAAAAATTTTTGCAGTCTACCCATCTGACAAAGGGCTGATATCAAGAATCTACAAAGAACTGAAACAGATTTACAAGAAAAAAAAAACAACCCATTCAAAAGTGGACAAAGGATATGAACAGACACTTTACAAAAGAAGACATACATGAAGCCAACAAACATATGAAAAAATGCTCATCATCACTGGTCATTAGAGAAATGCAAATCAAAACTACATTGAGATACCACCTCACGCCAGTTAGAATGGTGATCATTAAAAAATCTGGAGACAACAGATTCTGGAGGGGATGTGGAGAAATAGGAACACTCTTACACTGTTGGTGGGAGTGTAAATTAGTTCAACCATTGTGGAAGACAGTGTGGCGATTCCTCAAGGACCTAGAAATAGAAATTCCATTTGACCCAGCAATCCCATTTCTGGGTATATATCCAAAGGATTATAAATCATTCTGCTATAAGGACACATGCACATGAATGTTCATTGCAGCACAGTTTACAATAGCAAACACCTGGAGCCAACCCAAATGCCCATCGATGATAGATTGGATAGCGAAAATGTGGCACATATACACCATGGAATATTATGCAGCCATCAAAAACGATGAGTTCGCATCCTTTGTAGGGACATGGATGAACCTGGAAACCATCATTCTCAGCAAACTGACACAGGAACAGAAAACCAAACACCGCATATTCTCACTCATAAATGGGTGTTGAACAATGAGAACACATGGACACAGGGAGGGGAGCATCTCACACTGGGGTCTGTCGGTGGGAAAAAGGGGAGGGACAGCATGGGGTGGGGAGTTGTGGAGGGATAGCATGGGGAGAAATAACAGATACAGGTGATGGGAAGGAAGGCAGCAAATCACACTGCCATGTGTGTACCTATGTAACAATCTTGCATGTTCTTCACATGTACCCCCAAACCTAAAATGCAATAAAAAGTATATATTAAAAAAATTAGATCATTATGAATAACTACTGAACCATTCTCAAGATAAATTTTAATGTGATCTAATAGCTGATTTTAATGAGCCCATTCTTTTTTCTTTGCTTAGGTGTTTTAATGTAGTCATTTTTTTACCTAAATATATGACTTAAATCAATGAAATATTCATTTTAATGGTCACTGTGTAGTATTTCATAACACAGTGAAATAGTCACGAGAGAGGTCTTTTCTCTGTTTATGGATACTTGAGCATACATACAGAAGGCAGACTCTCTCCTCCTCTCTTCCTTTCACTCTTTTTTTTTCTGTTAGGGTACTTGTTTGTAATTAACTACAAAGAGGAGTTTATCCACTCAATAACAACTCAGTAGTGCCTTTATTGTGCGTGCTCAGTCTTGTTATTCGTTGTATATGGCATTCCGATGATTTGTTTTTTTATTTGTTTTTTTCTCACCTACCCAAAAATGCACTGCTGCCCCCATGATGCACCTCTGCTTGCTGTTTATGTTAATGCGCTTGAACCCCACTGGCCCATTGCCATCATGTGTTCGCTGCCTGCTGATTAAGACTCAGTCAGCTGTCAAATCACTGAAGCGACCCCTCGAGGCAACCTTTGACCTGGTACTATGACCTTTCACCTTTTAGCTTGGCATGTAGCTTTATTGAAGATACAAGTTTTTTTTTTAATCAACTTTAAAATATATATCCTTTTTTCTGTTATAGAGTTGTAAAGTACAATGAAAAAACTGAGTGTGATTTCCTGACAAAATTAGTAGAAAGACTATAATCTAAGTACATAGATGGATATCATACAGTGAAAGATTCTGAAAGCCCAGCAGCTCACATTCAGTGTAACTACATTGTAGAATATTCTAAAGAAATTGTTGGAGGACGTAAAGAGTGTATTTTTGACTGTATATTTATGTACCTATTTGGTTAGCATGGCTTTAGTGGTAGAGTTATTTACATTTTAGTATTTATAGTTCAGTATTTAAGAAAAAATATTGCATGCTCTGGGACATTTGCATGTCTAGGTAGATCTGGGGGGAGGAGCAGAGTGGGGTTAGTTTTAACTTTATCTGTTTCAGTCACTCTGTACAATTAACTATTAACATTGCTTATACTTGTCAGTTCTCATGGAGCTCGCAGTGTGGCTTTTCTTCTTTTCCCAAATCAATGGCTTCTCACAGAAAGCCTGAAGCATTATGGGACATAAAGCACTTTAACTCATTATAACAAGTGCTCTTGTACTAGTGAGATTTTGGTTTGGACAAAAATAATGCTTCCTTTAAAGCCTTTATCTTGCTTTTTATTTTCCCCTTAATTTTTTGTTCATTGATTTTTTTCCCTCCGGTAGTTAAGTGCTCTGCTGCTTGCTTGCTCATGCTTCCTAACAATTTTAGCCTTCGACTGATTTTTCTTTTTTCTTTTTCTCTTTTTAATGGTATTTGTTTTTTATACTCATTCACTGAACGGGGAATTCCTCAAGCTGTACTTCCCCCATTAACAAAGAGGCCTGCTCTTGAAAAAACCAACAGTGCCACTGCAGTCTTTAACACTGGTATTTTCCAATACCAACAGGCTCTAGCCAACATGCACTTACAATAGCATACAGCGTTTCTCCCACCAGGTAAGGGGTGTGGTTTCTTAATAAATGAATCTGACAATCCACAGAGAGTCCTACTGTTAGAGCAGATAAACCACACCCCAAGTTTGTTTGTATTTATAGATGAGGTGTCAGGTAAGGTGGTCAATGATGGAAACTTATCTAAGGTATCTGATGTGGTTTTCCTTAAAAACTAAAGATTTTAGCTTAATGAAATATGGTTTAAGGATCAGTGGTATTTTATATATTTATTCGTGTTTGTGTAATTTGGAAATGAAATATAGTTTTCTTTTTTTTCTCTTTCCTCAACATTGTTATATGTCTGTCAAGCTATTTTTTGATACTTTCTTGCTGTAAGACCCCTTTGCCTTCATTATTCCATAGAATTAATTTAAATTATATGAAATGACACTTTCAGTTTTGATTTTTACTTTTCAGCCGTTTTGTTTACAAGGTCAAGAATGAAAAAAAGCTTTGTGTTCTAGAGCTCTTAAAAAGGGCTCTTATTGGCATCAGTCAGTACATTGCTTAAAATTATGACTGTCCCTAAGCTAATATTGAAATAGCCCTATGTGCTCAGCAATGTTTACATTTATTATGGAGTTCCCCATTTGTGGTTTCAGCTTATTCTCTATTTGGTAATGTATACATAATCTTGAATTATTCACACAGATTTCAAAGATTAAAACACAGACTAGCTACTCATTTAATTGCCTGGAAATTTATTCTTTTTGTTCACTCTGAATTTATTTCAGAAAATACATATAAACTATTATTATCTGGAATTTTACTAACCAGAAACTCTAATCTCACTTTCCTCTTTATCACTTCACCATTATTTTCAGAATACCATGGTTTTAGAGATTTATTTAATAAAATTATTTTACTAATTAAATTAATGGGTAGATATATATGTCAAAAATCCAGCTCCCAATTTTATATTCAACTATATTGGCAGTATTTACAGTGTATTAGGTTCATAATGCTATAACAGAATGTGAATTTATTTTTGATTCATGAACAAAATAATAAATTAAATCTATATGAGTTTTTACTACTAACCATAACATTTTATACAGTGCATCTTTGAAAATTAGCCATCTATATGTAGAATAAATATGAAGTAACATTTAACTAAGTAGGATATTCCACTAGCTGAAATAGCCAGTGCCCCAGACACATGTATAAAATGATATTTGTGCTCATGAAATAGTATCTATCAAGTTGCAGTTTGTCCATATTGGAACAAAAATTAAATCATTTTTACCTGTAGTGTATTTGCTGCATTCTGAGGGAAAACTCACAGTTCTCTTATGTTTTGTAATATTATACCTTTCTTTTCAACATCTGTAGTTTTTCAGAAATTTACAGCAATTAATCTTCTTGCTCTTGGGCAAGTTGCTGTGTCCCTAGATTTTCTTTGTTCCCAACAAACAATCCATCAGTTTTTCTGTAGTCAGATGAGCAGACAAGGTTTCAAGGGGTTATATATAACTATCATAATCTCTTTGAAGAAATTAAAACTTATTTTCATCAGTTTATTTTATTGGCTAAAACATTACCATGAGAAATGACAGTTTCAGCTAGACCAGTGGTAGTGAGTTATCTCAGTTGATTCTTCACAGTCAGTTACAGATTGAACTCCTCTATTCACTCCCCTCTTCTCGCTACCACACTTGGCTAGTCTTTAAAAAATATGATAGTTTCTCTACTAAAGTCTAAAATACAAATCTATGCTATTTAAAGAAAGCTGAAATAATCTATTTTATCAAATAGGTTTCACATTAGTTTTTTCAACATTCAAATGACTATAGTTTTTTTTTTCTAAATAAGAATAACCATCAGTCATATCGTACGATGACCCCTACTGTGATACTAGTATCTCCCTAGAATATTTTTTGTCTGTGGATAGAACCAAAGATGGTAGGTAAAGGTCAAATTAGGAAAACAATAAACTCATTCATAAATCAGAATCATACTTGTCTCTCTGTTCTAGGTTAAGCACTACTAATTTAAACAAAATCTGCATTAATTGAAATTACTGAAAATATTAAGATATATTTGCATGTATTGCAATGCACTTTCATCAGAGATATTACATTCTTGATCAATATTTCAGAAATATAAGCCCGGCACGGTGGCTCCCTCGCCTGTAATCCTAGCACTTTGGGAGGTGTGTCTCACTTGAGGTCAGAAGTTTGAGACCAGCCTGGCTGCCAACATGGTGAAACCCTGTCTCTACTAAAAAGTCAAAAATAAGCCGGGTATGGTGGCACATGCCTGTAATCCCAGCTAGTCGGACGGTTTAGACAGGAGAATCACTTGAACCCAGAAGGCGGAGGTTGTAGAAAACTGAGATCATGTCACTGCACTCCAGCCTGGGTAACAGAGCAAGACTCATCTCCAATAAATAAATAAATAAATAAATATATAAAATTATTTATGTGTGTATATACACACACACGTGCACACACACCCACATCCACACATACATGTTTCTCAAATATAATCAATACAATATTAGTAACATAAAATAACATTTATTTGCAACTTAATTTTAATGGCCTGAAGCAGCAGGTTGACCTTTTAATCACATAATCAGAAGTAGTGACTCCATGATCATTTACAAGTATTTTCATTATATAATATGTACCTATGTGCAAAAAAATTGACCCTATGGCATGAAAAGGTTAAAATGAAAAAGTCATCCTTATTTCTGCCCCAGCACTTTGTCAGACAGTCAGAAAGGAAAAAAAGTCTAATGCAGGGAATGTAAATGCAAAAGCCTCAGGGATCAGGCAGGAAACACAAGTGAAGCAAGAAACAAATTGGGAGCTATGGGATCTGGGAGGCACAGGGGAGCACAGGCTCAGTCCAAAGAGCATTATCAATGTTCAGACTTTGACTTTCTCACCTCAAAGGATTGTCTGCCTGGGCAGGTTGTACCTGGTGTACTACAAACCCTTTGTAGCACCATTTACATCATAGTCTATGCAAACCACAGTTGATTACGTATATACCTCATAGAGTTGGTTATACAAACCTGCACAACCTAACAGAGTAGCCCTGATATACAGTGTTGCTGTGTCTTACGATTTTTTTCCCCAGATATTCTGGACATCTGTGTGCTTATATGTGAAATTTCTCAATATTTAAATTTTGGCAATTAATTCAGATTTTTAAAAACACCCTTTGAGAAATAAAGGAAATCTTACTGCAAGTTCACATATGATCTCCTGTCTAATACCTGGGAGAAAAGGAGTTTCATTTTTCTTAGTTTGGTTGTTCTGCAGACAAATAATACAGAAGAATTATATGATCAAGAAATTAGATATTATCACAGTATAATAATTTGGAAGGTATACTCTGAAGATTTTATTGGGACTGGGAAGAAAATGGAATTCTTTTATTTTTTTGCAGCTCAAATTTTAGAAATCTATAGTCTGTTGCTTCAATGATAATTCTGACATGTAGATCTATTTTATTCAAATTACAGTGAAGCACGGTTAGCTAAATTCTTAAAGCAGGTGACTGTGTTTACAGAGTAGGTTGTTGGCAAAAGATCAGGGTGCAGTGACAAGCCAGCCAGCTAGCTAAGAAAAATTACTACATACTTTAAGAACATAATTAGATTTACTGTGGACATTACCCATCTAACCATCATTCAGCCATCTATCCATTCATCCTCCTGTCATTCTGTCCTCCCATCTTCTTTCCTCTCTTTATCCTTGTTTCCTTTCTCCCTTCCTCTATCCTTCTGTTTTCCTTCCATCTATTCATCCACCCATTTATCCACCCATATTTCCATTTATTCAGTCAATAAATATCGATTGTATGCCACATAGTATACCAGTATTTATGTGAAGGATTGCAAACTCATGGCCCAAGGGTAAAATCTAGTATCTAGAAATATTTTTGTTTGTTTAAGTATTTAAATGAAAACTACATGTAAATCCTTTAGATAGGACACATACTGTACCCTTCGGTTCCAAGCCCTACAATTCCCTATTACCTTAGGCCAAGTTGTTTCACACATTTTGTCCAAAAGAGCTACTTTTTATTGAATAGTTGCTCTGGTTCCATGCCACACTGAGTGCTTTGTGCACATTATCTCATTTTTTTTTACAAGACCCAAAAGGTTGGCATTAATATTTTCATTTTACCAGTGAGTAATTTGAAGCCTAATGAGGCTTCAAATCACTTGGGACAGTGCTTTGCCCCAACTTAAATGGCTTTTATAAGGTTTAGATTTAAGTATAATTTGAAGTTAAGTCAGGTTGACCTGGGTTAGTCTCCCAATATCTATGAGCTTATTACATAAACACCTTAAAAATGATTTGGGAGAGTGGAAGTAGCCCTTACTGATCACCTAACTCCATGGTGTTTTACACTTTCCACCTCATTTAAAGATAAATAAATATTAGATTGAATTCATATTGAAGTTTTGTTTTTTCAAATTTAGATATATACTTGTTTTAACCTTCCCCTTTCAGGACCAGATTGATTATTTGTAGTTATCATACATAATTTAGGATCTATTTATGTTACAGGTATGACTTTTCACTCATGAAATTAGGGTGTATAAGAAATACCACTTTCCCTTACATAATATTTTTCCTTGAAATTAAATTAAGTCTAGCTCTGATCTCTAATCTCCATCCCCCTGGGTTAAGAGAAGTAACAGGCACTACTGGGAATCCAGGACTACATCCCCCAACTCCTCTGTCTCCTGACCTTACTTTGAGTGAGGTCTTGTGCAGTCTGGTATTCTCAGACAGGCTATGCATTCCTCATTCTTCATTCCTCAGTCACCGCTGCTCACTGCTGATAAGATCATTGCCTGTGCTTACAAGAGCTCTCGAAGGCAGGTACTCCAAGGGTTCTGTGCTTACCTTGGGTATAGGCTTCCTTGTCTATGGACTGCAAGCTCCCATGCCCTTGAGGGCCTGCTGTCTAAGGGCTGTTGTGAAAGAACAGGCTACCTACCCAGCTACCTGTGGAGCTGTACACTGCCTGCCACTTCAATCTTGAGGCTTTTTTTTCTCTGCCCTACATCACCATTTTTGCCTACTTACCCTCTTCAGAAGCACATCTCTCATCTCCCTCTCTAGCATATCTCCCTCAATCAAAGAAAGTACTGTTTGTTTGGATACCAATTTTGAGAATAAGCCAACTGATTGTTAACTTTTATGCTTAACATGATATATACTATTTTTAATAGATCTTAATCAGCTTAACACTTCTTATAATCAATCTAAATAGGCCTGAAGTATTACATCAAAATTCTAACTTCCAACTAAACCTTTATTACAATTCTTTTTCTCTCTTCTACTTATTTCCCTTCTACTTCAAGTAATTTTAACTATGCATACATCTTATTTGTACATTTTTATCCTAGGTTTTTCTACATTTTCATACATATCAATTAAATTTTTTGATTTAAAAAGTTGTGCAATTAAAACAACACATTTCTCAGAAATACACCATTCTGCTCCGCAAATATCTTTGTGGGGGAAATTGGAAATTGACAAATACATTCACTTAAATTTTGCTTTGTATTGAAAATTGAGGAAAAATTTAAATTGGCCTTTTGCATATTATTATTAGTAAATCAACCCATGTAAAGATGGAAATTATGGTCATTTCAAAAGTGATTTTCATTTTTGGTAAGTGGGTCCTACAGCATTATGTCCTCATATTTGTGAGTTACCACACCCTGGCTAGTGTTTTCATTGCTGCCTTATGTTTATTTGCCGCAAATCCTTCTCAAAACTGTGTGCATTGGTTATAATGGTAATGAGGAAGATAACTCAAACTAAAATTCAAATCATAAAAGCTTTAGGGCTTTAGAGAGATAGTATAAGGTTAACTCATTTTCAGCATGTGCAGGTTTAATTACACATGGGATGAAACACAGTAGGCAAATCTCAGCATAATAATAAATAATTGAAACATATAATCTGTACAGTATTTAAACTGGCTTTAATATTCCTTAATTAGGACATTATTCTTTTTCATTTGTCATTTCTTTTCCAATTCTCTCACGCTACCATTAAGACAGTAATGATTTTATAAGATGTAGATCCAGTGTTAAGTTTTGCTTGCTCAACTGTCTCAAATTATTATAACTTCTTTGTTATTACTGGCTTGCTTCTGTATGTCTTTCACAAGTCTTTGACTCAGTAGTAGTAGCAAATGACAGGGATCTTCAAGTGTCATAATGCTTGTCAATATAATATTATTCTACTTGATACGATGTGTCCCCAGATACATTACAGAGTTTAATCATTGATCACTGTGCCCACAATCTAATTGTGATTACAAACTAATTGTGGCTGTTCCAGGGATGCCAGTTAAGTAATTCGTGTTTCAGTTGAGTTTCTCAATGGCAGCTTTATTTTATAGGGACATCTCTGACAAGATTCATTTGGCAGATAATTTTCTAACAAATGTTCATCCCAGATACTGCTAGTATTTAAACAGGATATGCCAAGATTTAGATAGAAATATAAAATCCTTTGATATTTTAAAACTTAGAATTCTAAAATAATCCCATAGAAAGAACAGTAGTTCTGCATACAGGAAAGTGCCCTGTACTTGGTAAATAAGTTAAATTTTCAATATTTACATGTCAGAGAGAACAAGGACTATCTATAGATGCACCATTTATTTTTGCTTATCATGGTTGAACAATTGTCAACATCAGTGCTAACATCCCACATGTGATGTATGTATCATCACTGTCTCCCACTCAAGGTTTTTATTGAAGTCTAATTAGCAGTTTCTTATGTGTGAAATTTTGTTGAACATTTGCTTCTTCCAGAAGTCTTGAAGGTCTAAACCAGCAATGAAACCACTCTGATTTCCTAGATAATGAAGTAAACCAATTTGATCCTTACAAGAAATTATATTCCCTCTTAATGCTTTTCCTACATTTTAATTTCAAACTACAGAAATACAGAAATTTCACTTTTTTATGTGTAATTTATTGCTTGATATCCCTCCAAATACAAATTCTGCATGAATAATCATAACCCCTTCCATGTCTATATGGTTGTTGCTACAACGAACAGGAAAATAAAACAAAAGGAATACAATGAATGTTTGGGTTTCATTATATTTTTAAATCAGTTTTGTACATTGAGTTATTTATATTTAATAATAAATAATATATTTAATAAGTTAGTATGTGCTTGATATAAAGAAAATGTTAAGGCATTCATAAGTTAAAGTCAGAAATAGCAAAGCAACCAGATGGTTAGTAATCAGATTAAAACAAAACAGATTACAATATTATTTTTTAAATAATGAAGTGGATTTAAATTACTTCCAAAATACTTTTGCTTATAGGCAACAATTAAGAGAAACAAAGTGTACCAGCACACAGTTAAACTGGCTTTTATTCTTCACTTGAGACTAGTTCTAATTGATCACTGTGCTGTTGTATGATTTGATTGTGCTGACAGTTACATGCCACTGTTCCCATAATAACAATTTTTCTTCTTTGTTCAAATGAATTTTCTAATTACACGTGTGATGGGATGTTTTAATTCTTTTCCCTTTTCAAATTCACCTTCCTGTTGCAATGCATGATGGGCAGGCTCAATATTGTGCATGACACCCGCTACAAGTGTTGGTAGGTGCCAGCTTTGTTTCTTGATTATCTTAAACCTATGGTGTACCTCACAGCCCCTCAAAATCCACTGCTAAGTTTAACTTATATCTATTGGGTAAGTCCATTTCCCTTTTACTAACACCTGTCAATTAAATGCCATTTTCTATTTAATTGACGTGGACTCACATAAATGTTTTCTTTACACACAACAGTTTCCTTTAATCACCTTTGGTGGATTTTGATTGGACTATGAGTTCTGGTGTGTAAAAAAAACTGTTTCATAAAAGTAATATACTGTATATTTGTATAATAGTAAATGAGAAAAAATACTTTCATTCAAACAGATAACTGTATTTATTAAGTAAATACTTGTACTTTGACTTAGATTTTAAATGTCTGACTGTGAACACTATATAAAAATTCTTGTTTTTGACTTAGCAAATTAAGCCTGTTTGTGTCAGTTTTCTTGATTTGATGGTAACAAGCTCCCCCCCCCCTTTTTTTTCTCTTTCATCCCTCCTCCTCTTCTCTCCTTGGAATGTTGTCCTGCTTTGCGCTGTGATTGCATGTCACTCACTGGTGATGATGTCCTGTCACATGGCTTATTGCTGTGATAAATACCATGCCCAATTATCTCTTCCATGTTGCCTTGGTTTCCATATTGCTACACTCTTCTGTATGTTCGCTTATGTGATTTTCCCTCCGAAAGTTCCCATGGTGCACGGTGCTACGCCAGCCACTGTGTCCACAGCAACAACATCTGCCACAAGTGTTCCCTTCGCTGCAACAGCCACAGCCAACCAGGTTTGCTAATTTACAGCTTAGTTTCTTAAAAAACAACTCTAATAGGGCTCCATCCAACAGCCTTTAGGCACGTGGATTTCCCATTGAGGTCAGTGGGAATCATGTGTACGTGAGGGCTGTAGAGGGTGTTTTAATAAGCATGGGGTTTTAAAGATACCTCTTGTTGTCCTACACATTCTCTCTATGATGAGCAGCAGAATGCTTTTATGCTATTTATAAGTGCTCCAAAGTTGTCGCAGCTCCATTTCTGAAGCTACTAAAATATTATTTACACAAGCAATTCTCATTGGTTTCAACCAATTGTGCAGGAATTTTGACCAATCAAAAGTAGAGACCATTTTAAGGTTTTTATTTAGAACATTTGATATATACGGTTCTCAGTTCTTCCCCAAATGATTAATAGAAAGTAAAATATTTAAATGTATTACATGTGCCACAAATGACCACTCTTGTAAATAGAGTTTGTTATAAATTCGTTATAATCTGAATCATTTAATAAGCTGATTCAAAATAAATCGTTTGTATACAGCATTTCTAAGCTTTTATTCTGAATGCTTTCAGTGAAAGAAAAATTCTAAGTACTCTTATTTTTACAATTACCCGGCATAAATGTTGGAGACTTATGAAGGAAAAAAAAGAAATTAAGTATGACAAATTGACAATCATTCCATATTCCATGCAAGTTTATAGAGTAACAATTATGTGAGATGCTTTTAAGTGAAAGAGATTTGTTTCATAAATTTAAATCTTATGATATACAATAATAACTATTTAAAATTAAATGATTTAAAATATTTAAAATTTAAAAATTGACATTCACCCAGCATTTTCTGACTCTACTTAAAAATATTTTCAGAAAATACTGGTGGATTTCAAGTTTTATTCATATGAAGTAGATTTGGGCTTCAATAGAGTTGACAGTGTAAGAAAATCTTAGAGCCAAGCCACATTTCAGATAATCCATAGATGAAGATTAAATGTAGCTAAATTAATCTCAAAAGAATCAGTATCAGATGAGAATCAACATGTTCCCCCTTGGGAAGGGAAGACCAATTGAGACATCAATTTGTTGTTATTGCTGTGAGGAGTAGCCACCCTTGTTCCACAATACATCATGTACTGTTGATGAAGAATATTCAGCTATTAGTATAACCATTAAAAACTTTCAAAATCAGAATACAAAAAAAGTGAATTTAAAGTTTCAGTCAAGCTTTAAACACTTCTTGGCAAAGAATCAGTAATTTCTCAGAAGCTTCTCAAAATAGCCCTGGGTTTACATGAACACATCAGACTCATTTACAAGAATGCTAGGTTGTGCACATGTGGCATGTTAATAAGTAACTTTTGGTAGAACTGTCGTGATGGACTCAGTACAATCCATCTACAGTTGCAAATCAATGATAAAGAACTCTCATGCATATACCATATATGACTGTAGAATTGCTGGTGTAAGCAGAACTATAGCAGAGCAAATTTCAACATGCCCTTGGCCACCTGGGTTGTAGGGGACACTTTACTTTTTGCATTGTGCTGTGACCATGTCATGCATAATCTTGGATCTTCATACTATTTGACAACCAAAAGAAAGAAAAGGGAATGGATATATATATACACACATATATTACATCTAAATATACATACATATGTATATGCCTACAGTACATTAACAATGCTGGAAATAGCTGATGCCACAAAATGCAGCCTGCATGCATGCAGAAGTTTATAGCTGGCCCTTCATCTGCATCGATTGGTGTTGAAGGTCCTTGCTTTGTTATCCTTGATGCTTCTACACTGTTGGGTGCAACATCCTGTCCTGCAGCAGCAGGAAAAATGGTATGAGAAGCTTCATTATGCTTGGAGCACATTTTCGTGCCATTTGCCAATGCTGTAAAATTGTGTAAAAATATCAGCTGAGAACTGAAAATAAAACAGGGACATATTAATATACACGCCAGACTGTGGATTGTAGTATGTTGAATTAGCCTAAGATGTCTAAATTGAAAACAACAACAACAAAATGCCTTTGTGTATGTGAATTCATTATTCTCCCAACAACATTGCTGAAATGGGATTAGTGCCGTTTCATAGAAGAGAGTTAAGCATAGAGTAATGAGTTGCTTTGCTCAGGGTCACACAGCCAGTAAATGGATCTCTTGGGGTAGAACCCGTGTCCACAGTCCTCTGACACTCTCAGTCTGTTGTGCTGCCTCTCTCAGGTTAGCAGCCATTAATTTTGGGTTGAAGAATCAACCTACAAATTTGCAGTTCTTAATTTTGGGGACTATTGAAATAAGTCAACTCTATATTGGCTTCTTAACAAAAATAGGCAAGACGTTTCCTTGTCTGATTTCAGGATGATTACTAAGTAACTGAAACCACAGGGGTGTGTGTGTGTGTGCGTGTGTAGGCCAACAAAAAGGGATTCTTTCAATTACTGCTCTGCAAGAATTTTTGATAGTTTTACTTATCTTATTTCCTAAAAACTGGTAACACTTATAGAATAGCATTTAACATAAAGATTTTAAAAAGTTAATTGCTACTTTGGCATTTAAGTTTACATTAACTTACTGTTATGTTGACCAGATAAGGACTATCACCTCACAGCTGAATTCACTTTTCTTTAAAAATTTAATATTAAAATGTTTTCATCTCTTGATTGTTAGCTTGCTTGCATGGATCATTCAATAAATAATTTTTTATTTGCTAGATACCCATAATATCTGCTGAACATCTGACTAGCCACAAGTATGTTACCCAGATGTAGAATTTTCATCACTAAACAGTAAGTTCATTATGAAATATATAGTTGCATATTTGTGGTGTTTTTTTTAAAGATAGCAATTGTATAGTGCACTTAAAATTTTGCAAAATCTCTGAGAATATATTTATATACAGGTCACATTTTTATTTTAAATGGATTGGGAGGAATTTTATCCAACATATTTATAACAGATATGTTAATATCACTTAAATATACAAAGCACCAAGAGAAAGTAATTTTTTAAAAATTTTAGATTAGAAATAAACACAAGCCTAAATAAAACATATGACCAAAAAGTAATTAGAGAGTATAGATCAAAGGTTGGCAAATTTCCTGTAGGATCAGATAGTAAATATGTTTGCTGTGTGGGCCATATAGTTTCTGTTGCAGCTACTTTGCCATTGTATCATTAAAGAAGCCAGAGACCACATGTAAACAAATGGGTGTGGCTGTGTTCCAATAAAACTTTATTTACAAAAACAGGCAGTACATCACATTTGGCTCACAGGCAGTAGTTTGGCTGACTCCTGGTGTAGATCATCACTTATTATTATTTTCTATTATTCTTTGGCTAAACCTTAAATGAGACTATGTACTCATTTCATCCCATGCATCACCATACACAGGGGCATTAGAATGCAATGAGTTTGGCTAAGCCTGGTGGCTCATGCTTAAATACAAGCACTTTGAGGTGGATGGATTGGTTGAGCCCAAGTGTTTGAGACTAGCCTGGGCAACAAGGTGAAACCCTGTCCTACAGAAAATACAAAAGAAAATCAGCTAGGTGTGGTGGCACACTCCTGTAGTTTCAGCTACTATGGAGGCTAAGGTGGAAGGATCACTTGGGCCCAGGAGGTAAGGCTGCAATGAGCCATGATTGCACCATGCTGCACTCCAGCCTGGGCAACAGAGCACGACCTTTCTCAAAAAAAAAATGTAATAAGTCTGACTTGAAATAAATATATACACATCACATATATGTGTACACACAAATCTCCATGCTCATATGGATCTTAGGTACTTTAGTCACCTCGGAGGATCATATAAATATGAAAATGTTGCAACTGCAACATTTTTTAAATGGTTTAAAGGTCTTGTATTTTGTCATTAAGAAGCCTCATATTTTGCCTTTAAAACACTGTCTTAAATACTTAGAAAGGTGCCCATTTTTCATCCATAGGAATATGTTTTGTCCAGTATGCATGCATTCAAGTTATAACATGTGCTCAGATGCTCGTTAGGTACTTATTTTTATATTTAGAGAGAGACATTACATTTAAAACTGAAATTGGTTAAGATGGGTGACCATTTTCTGTTGCTTCCTTTCATTTACTTATTTGTTTATTGACATATTTACAAATGAGTTTTTGGTGCTACTTTGTGTTAGTTATCATAGCGAGATAAAGATGAATAGACAATAAGATAAAGATGTAAGGAATTTCAAGATAATATATTAAAATAAGAGAGGTTTGAAGAAATTTCTCTTGGAGCAACGATGCAGGAGCAAGTGTTCCCAACAGGATCTGCAAACAATTGAATTTGGATAATGAAGGTGATGTTCTAAAAAGAATGGAGATGTAAAGGCCTTGTAGAAGAAGGACAGTGTGCCAAGTCAGGAGACAATGGTGGCTAAGGACCAACTCAGAAACTCTTGTGATGTTAAAAGCTGAACAAAGTCAGAGCCCATGCAAAAGGAGGATATGCAGAATTCAAGAGCCACTTAAGAAAGAAATGATAGACTCAGTCAGAGAAGTACTCCCAAAGACATGCTGGAATCAAAAATTAAATTGTTAAAATTTATTTTTGTCTATTTCATAAGCCTTCTCAAAGCAGTTTTGATAAGAAGGTTCATGATTCTGAACAATAACCACATTTTTAGAAGAAGCAGCATTACTTTGTAGTGTTGTAGGTTTAGAAGAAGAGTTTATTTGACACGCTAAAAAATCTGTTTAAAGCTCTTATAGTCAATTAGGTGTGTTTGGTATGTATATATTTAACTGTATTCTATTTCTTAGCAATAAACCAGGTTGAAAAAAAGATTCCCACAATAATTAGCAAACCAGTAGGTTTGTCTGTATTGAAGCTTAAGCTCTTAGTGTTCTGTTCATTTAACAAATGACTGTTCATCTTCATAAGGAGTTGCAACATTTAAACTGGTTTTGAGTCACTAGATGGCGATTGCTTTCATTTTCAAGGTTGTATTTTGAAGCTTACTTTTAATATATGTAAAGATTCCCTAATGGGAACAAATTTCATGCAAAAACTGGAACTGTTAATTCACAGGTACATTGTATTATCTATTAAAACTTAACTCATGAATGATAATTCCATAATTCATAAAGGATGATTTTTATTTTCTTAGCTTTAGAAGAAAAAAGCTTGACAAACTGAATTATCCAAAGCCATCACTTAAAGTATCACTCATTTTTTTTCAGACATGTACTCTGCTAATCAAGCACCCAAATAGAATGAATCTTGTTTAATAGAATGTATTACATGAATTTTCATTTTGTAGACTAGACCTTTGCTCTTGAAACCTTACTAAACTTCAGAAAAGAAGTAAGTTTAAATTTTGCCTTACAACAGTGATGCTAAAAAAGAGCTTGATATATTATGCCCCTTGATTCTGCAAAAGCATTTTATACTTTAAGGTTAGGATTGGTTAAATTTTTGAGCACATTCTACAGTTTTATTAGATTGTACATGTTATTTCATTCATATAGAGATGATAGACAAATTTTGATCTTCTTGCACTTGTGAAATGGTTTTTGTTTTTATACGAAGATATAACTTGTGAATATACTGATTAATCAGAAAGAAAATTTTCATGTTGAATGTATATTAGAAACTGCTTTTAGTTATTATCTGTTTTAACAAATATTATCTTTTTCTCTTGTAGATCATGCTAAAGAGGAAAGGACACTGTGCTTGGTTAGAGTAAAGGATGAGGTCATTAGCCATATTGTATATATCGTCAAGCAACACACACAAAAGTCCCTCAGCCACAAGACATCCACATATTGCATGTTAACCAGAAGAAAAGACAACATGGAAATCCACTGCACACTGTTGCCTATACACTTTGTACATTTAATTGATATTTGTGCTGAGGTGATATTCCTATCTAAAAGAACATTGTCTTTCTTTTCTAGCACAGAGTTATGCATTAAAAGATACATACCTAATTAGTTTCCTATATATTCATGCCATCTTGAAAAGACAGATTATGATGTAACCATGATTCTATTATGTATTGGTACATCTATAGACCAAGATATAATTTTTAAAAAATAAGTTTATTTCTTTCAAGGTTTACAAATATCAAAGGTGCACCTTGTATTTAAAATTGCCATTATAGATGAGAGCATACATGCACAGTCATTTTTGTTTAAGAGTAATATTTTTAATGTAATAGATTGTAACACGTGGTGAGGGAGGGATCTGACAGAGATGAATGTGCCAAGCAAAACCACAACTGTGTATATTTTAAAGCACATCATGGCTTTAAGTACCATGTTGTTAAGGATTCTCATGAAGTGCCATAGACTGTACATCAAATTAGAGTATTATTTCTTCAGTGTTATTGTTTTCAGAGCCACATTTTGTTGCATATTTGCTAGTTCTATTCAGTCAAAGGGCACCATTCTTTTTGTATGTTTGTTTGTTTGTTTGTTTTGAAACCAAAGCTGTCTCAGAAATGGCCAATTTAAGTTTACAGTAACAATAGACAACACAACACAAACTCTCTCAATACAGATAAACTCACACATACTGGATATATATAATAGATATATGTAAAATTATTTTAAAGCATTGTAGTTAATATTTATGCATACTATACTGTATAACATGTTATTCAAAAGGGATTGCCATTTCTTAGACACAATAACAAAAAGAAAGTTTGAGGAAATTATTTTGCTTCTATTTATAGCCTCTGTCAAAAGTCAAAAGACTGTCAATGCTTTGCAAAAATGGTTTCACGTTTGCTTAAATGCTTCATCACAGTCACATTCAAAATAGTGACTCTAAACAAAGAAGAAAGCAGCACTGTCATCAGATGCATGATAAACCAAAATATGAAAATGGGAAATGTTTAATTAACCCAGTAATTGGGTGGGTTAAGTACATGGGTGATTTTTATATGTGATTTTTGTTTTGTTTTGTTCAGATTAACTGCTTATAGCCTTAGAAAGCCTTTACAAAATTTTTTAAAAAATAGATGTGCATTCAGTTTTTAAAAATGGATTCATCCAAAGGAATTCCTTTTTTTGAGGTTTGGATGTTGCAGCTAGTAAAGGATATGTTTGCTCTGGTCAGCAGTTCTAAAAATTGCTGAAGTAGGGGCCAGGTCACTGGTAGTTATAGTATGGAATGGCAGAAGTGAAAGTTCAGTTATAGAACTTCCCATACTTCCAAGTTTACTGCAAGTTTTTATGCTTGAGAGAGATGCTTTCTAATATAAGACTGATGTGTTGATTTTACTGATTGTACTGTACATCTATTAAAGCCTTAGATTATTACATTATGGGTTGTAACCCATACCAATGTAATTTCAATCATGTTAAGAAAGTAATGGTGACTTCACGTTATTGTAGTTACATTATAGGATATTACTTATTTTTCTTGTTAAAATTTAGTTTTTCATTTCCTGTATTTATTAGATTTTCATTTTCTATTAACAATTGAATACCATTTCATTTTATAGACTATTGTTTTGTTAGATTTTACCGATGAATTTTTCAAAATACAAAAAAAGTAGTGTTTCTTTCATAACATACTCAGTTTTGAATTACATGTATTGTCATATGAATATTCATATTGTTAACTAAATGATTTATATTTTACTGGTTTAATATTACAGTGTAAGAATGTTAGTCATTGTTAGTTCTTGTCTCGTTCTCATTAAAAGAACAAAGATCTTTTATATGGATATCTTATAAATATATAATCATTGCTAAGTTGTTGCTATCGCAAATATCCTGGCAGACAATCGAGTAATATTTTGATGATTTATTTTGTTTGTAATTAGTTATTATAAGAAGATCTAGATCCTAGATATTAGAATAAAATTTATTTTCTACTGTACCCATTTCAAATGTTAAAATATTGTTTAATATTTTTGAAATCCCTGCATATCAGGCCTTGTTATAAATAAGCTGCATAATCAATAAATAGAACAAGGGACTTTTTGTTGATAATCTAAATACTCAAAGTTTACATAATGAAAATTATAGCATGTATGCAAACTCTTGAGGGTTGATTATGTTGCAATTTAGCATGTTGTGACGTGTACAGAGAAGGTTGACTTTTTGCACTTCTGTATATAGTCAAAAGAGAGAAACCTGTATAATAGTAAGATCTTATTTTGAATAAAAACGTCTATAATTACAAGGAGTTTTGTTAAGGCTGATACAATGACAGACTGAGCAAAATTGCTTGCAAAAGTGGCACAGAGTTAGCACTCCATACCCCTTCAAACATGTTGCTTTGCTTTCTTGTGGACAGCTTGTAGTTTGCCAGGATTTTTTCAGCTGGAAATATACACCATCCTTTCAAACCCTCATGACTGACAAAAGCTCCATGGGGCCAAATCTGCCTGAAGATCATTACCAAAAATAGCAGGTCCTTCTACCATTAAGGTGAAATCATGGATTAGATATTCCTTACATTTTTCAAAACTACTGCATGTTTAAAACTTCAACAAAAAATGAGAGAAAGAACTACACTAAGAACACACATTATTCAGATCAGTTTCTGCCAATTTCAGTAGTTTATTGTTCACAAAAAAAATCTTCAAAACAAGTATTGACTTTCACAAAATTTAAATCATAAACAGGCGAACCAAACAGCACACTGTAGCTATAGTTGTTATGTGATTGTGTTTTAATTGCCATAGGATCCTGTTCTTTCAGCAGGTGAAAAATAAAACGCAGTTCAAATTTCACAGTTTTAATTTTGAACTCAGAAGCACTCAAAAATGCGAAATATGATAATGGGCACTTGTTAAATGAAGTAGTGTATCCAGCCTTCACTCCAGCTGGTTAATAATGTTGCACTTATCAGCAACCCTACCACTTTCATCTGCTGAAAGGACAAATGTGCTTGGTTTTACTATTATGTAATCACAACTTACTTTCTGCTTGTAGTTGCTTAAAATTATGTATTTTGTCTTGGGCTGCAATTTGTTTTATGCTTATTTTATTATTACTGCAGTAGTTGACTTTGCTGTATGGAAAATAAAGTGAAATTGCCCTAATAAAACTTCTCCTTTTTAAGTATATTTGTGTATCTGAGATTGAATACTAAATTATTTTTGCATATTTCATGTATTCATGCATGCATATCTTTACAATTGTATTGATGTATAAATTCGTTATCTGGTTTTTACTGATTGCAACTGCAAGGAAGGCATTTGTTGTCTTTCTCACTAATTATCCTTTGATACTGAGAGGGAGAATCTGCATCAGGATATATTGCCATCCTGTACTCAGTGTTTTCTGAAAATCTTGCCTTCCTCTGTCTGACACTTTAAGTGCTGATTGAAATCGTTTTAGGTGTCGGGGTGAAAAATGCTAAGAAAAAAATATTATCAATTATAGATCACAGACTTTCTATTAAAGAATTGTTATTTGCCTGACTGCTGCATCAGTTGACTAGCACTGGAAATCAGGCAATCCAAGAGAGATGATGGCACTGTATTCAGAGGGACAAAAGAATTTATGCATATGACCTATGAACCCGGCCATGATATTACTCCTGAGGTGTGTGTATATGTGAATATCTTAAACAGTGGATTAAAAATTTGAAGTGGGACCTGGCATCACATATAAGGTTTGGAGTTTCTACAGACAGCCAGTGAATGCCAAAGTTTCAACGTGAAGAACATGCACATTTTGTCATTTAGTACTACTTTATGCTGACTGCCATTTGGTATTTGGTCAAGGGTTACAAATGCTCATTTGTAGGTTGACGCCTTTTTTCCTAAAATGTATTGTGATAAAAATAAGTGCATTATTCATGATCAATACAGCCCTGTTACTGGTTGAGTTCTAAAGGACAATTCTGTTATTTTCAGTAGGTCCAACTGTTCTGGGTGCCACTTGTCAAAAAGAGAAGGTGATGCCTGGAGGTGATTTACCTAAAGCAGAAGTTCACAGCCCTTTTTGAGTAATATCAAGGCATCTTGTTCTTTCCAGTTAGTGATAATATTTTGGAAATATTTTCATTGGAAAAAAATACAGTAATTAAAAGTCCTTGTAACTTTCATAGTACTTTAAATGAAACCGTATTTTGTTAATCACAACAGCATATACATGCATCTGAAAAATTATTTTAGAAGGAGGTATTATTACAAAACCCACTAGGGGTCCTCAGCTCACAGAATGGGAGCCTATGTTAGAAGTCACTGATTTTTCACTTGGAGAACAAAATCATTTGCTAGAGCTATTACTTCATCACAGACCCTTGGTACTCATGGAATTTAAACTTTGAAATGACACTCAAGTTCAGTGATGTAGAAATCTATCATTTTACTGAGGCATATAGCTGCTTTCATACAAGAACTAGCCACTAAAGCACTGGGGAGACATTGCAGTGGTTGAGGAAGGGCTCAAGAAAAGTATCAGTACTTTTAAAAGATCCTCCAGATAATTGGTCCCTATTTGCAGGAATACTGATTTAATGACTATGGAGGAAAGCACTGGGTTAATACATATAAAGAGCTTAGAAAGGTGCTTGGTTTATAGCATGTAATTACATGTTAACTATGTTGCTATTTTATCCATTTTAAAAATCACTTATTCTTCAGCTTTTTATCCTAGTTCTTGGATTACACATCCCTTTCAAAATAACCAGGTACACAGTATCTCTATTCATTTGTATTATCTGTAATTCTATCTTTCCTGTTTAGCAATGAAACTACCTTGTAAATTACCACCACAACAGGTCCTACTGTTGCTTCCTTTGTAGTATTTCAAGAACATAATCAAGTACGTTTTTATTAACTCTGAAAAAATTTTTGTGTAGTTCTTATTCCAATTTGATATAGTCACAGACAACAGCCCATTTATACCCAATTTGAAAGTAAGTATTTAGGCATATCTAAGCTTAACTCTTTCAATCCCCCTTTAAAAACTTTAACTGTGCTCAAGATCAAATAATAGAATGAAGGCCTCATCATGAAAATGGTACCATTAAATAAGAGATTTTAAATATTTTTATTATATTTATCAAAATAAGATTATTAACATTTGAATGGCACTAGTATATTTCTATAAGATATTTTATCAGGTTTATTTTGAATGATTAAATTAGTACTATCTCAATAAACATTAGAATCTAGTTGTATACTGTACATGATGCTAGGCTCTGAGATGCAAGGATCAATGGCAAGAACCTCACAGTGTAATCACTAAAACAAAGTATGTAGAGTATGTAATTCCATCTGAATAGACACTGATCTACTATTTCCCTCCTTCCTCACTAGTTCCAACCTCTTTATACCGCAAAATAATTTAGAATAAAATTAAATAAAAACTACACTCTCGGCCGGCCGTGGTGGCTTATGCCTGTAATCCCAGCCCTTTGGGAGGCCAAGGCGGGCGGATCATGAGGTCGAGAGATCGAGGCCATCCTGGCCAACATGGTGAAACTCCATCTCTACTAGAAAATACAGAAATTAGCTGGGCTTGGTGTCACGTGCCTGTAGTCCCAGCTACTCAGGAGGCTGAGGTAGGAGAATTGCTTGAACCTGGAGGCAGAGATCGCAGTGAGCTGAGATTGGGCCACTGCACTCCAGCCTGGTGCCTGGTGACACAGCAAGATTTTGTCTCAAAAAAAAAAAAAAACACTACACTCTCTTCTGGATATAATGATATGACTATCCTACTTATTGTGTAACTCACTTTTTCCTTAAACAGTAACTTGCATATTGAAAAATATTTTTGAATAAGCATGTTCACTGCAGCACTTTTATAATGGCAAAATTCTGATCTCAGGAAATCATTCACTTCAGAAATAGTTAAGTATCATAGAGTGGTATATAATTTAAAAGCATTTTTTCAAAAATGATTTAATCACATAGGAAAGTAATTTTAGTGGTAAGATAATAGGAGATTTTAATTTTCTGACTCTGGAGATTTCTAGTTTGTTTAGTAAATATTGCATTTTAAATTTCTGTATTTTTTTAAACTGAATTATTTACATTTTTTCTTAGATCATTTCCTGGTTTAGGTGAGTCAGCTTGTCATCTTCAGAATATGAAGATGTCCTGCAAAGCTTCCACTTTACCTATCACTGTTAGTTGAGAAATTATAGAAAACATCTTGCCAAATCAGTAAATATGTATGCTGTTTTAGTAAAAATAGCAAAAGGATATTAAATCTCCCTTTAACTTTTTTTTTCCTTACTCTGTCACCCAGGTCAGAGTGCAGTGGCACGATCTTGGCTCAATGCAAACTCCACCTCTGGGGTTCAAGTGATTCTCCTGCCTCAGCCTCCTGAGTAGCTGGGATTACAGGTGTGTGCAATCACGCCTGGCTAATTTTTGTATTTTTAGTAGAGATGGGGTTTCACCATGTTGGTCAGGCTGGTCTCTAACTGCTGACCTCATGATCTGCATGCCTCAGCCTCCCAATGTGCTGGGATTACAGGTGTAAACCACTGCACCTGGCCTTAACTTTTTCTTTAATTGTTCTTTTTTTTTTCTTTTTTTTTGAAACAGGGCCTTGCTTTATTGTCTGAGCTGGAGTGCAGTGGCATAAACATGGCTAACTGCAGTCTCAACCATCTGGACTTAAGCAATCCTCCCACCTCAGCCTCCCAAGTAGCTGGGACTACAGGCCTGCACCACCACACCTGGCTAATTTTTTTAATTTTTTGCGGAGATGGGGTCTTCCTATTTGCCCAAGTGGGTCTTGAACTCCTGGGCTCCAGCAATCCACCTTGGCTTCTCAAAGTGCGGGGATTACAGGCATGAGCCACTGCACCTGGCTGCTCCTTTTTTTTTTAATTTGCTTTAAGTTCTGGGATACATGTGCAGAACGTGCAAGTTTGTTACATAGGTACACATGTGCAGTGGTGGTTTGCTCCACCTATCAACCCATCATCCATGTTTTAAGCCTCACGTGCATTAGGCATTTGTTCTAATACTCTCCCTCCTCTTGCCCCACAACCCTTGAGAGGCCCCTGTGTGTGATGTCCCCCCTGTGACTATGTGTTCTCCTTGATATGACCACTGATTACTCAGTTCCCACTTATGAATGAAAACATGCAGTATTTGGTTTTCTGTTCCGCTGTTAGTTTGCTGAGAATGATGGCTTCCAGCTTCATCCATGTCCCTGCAAATCTTAACCTTTCGTCTTAATTCTCTAAAATTGTAACTAGTTTCCGTGTGATTAAGTCAGTCTTCTGTCTGTATTTTTTTAATATATTTGTATTTTAAATTAATTAAACTTTTTGTTTTTAAGATTATCTCATCACCTTCCTAACTCTCTAAAAGATACTGAGTCACCAGAATCAGTTATTATCTATTATAATTTTATCAAAAAAAGATAACTGTGTGCAAAATGGGAAGATTTGCTAACAGGGTAACTATAATAGCATGGGAGATGAGAGTAGCATGTGCTCCAAGAAGGTGACATTTGAGCAGAGACTTTATTAAGTAAAGGTGGCACAGCTACCTCAGTGGCGTACACTTTCCAGCCATCTTTGCTGTTGGATACTGACTCATTCTTCTTGCCAAATTAAATGCCACTGGATTCAGAAGTATTATTTCCCTTCTGACACTATGAAACATTATTTCTTGCTTTATTTTTTCATGATGTATTGTTTTTAAATGATGTATTTTCGTACACATTTTGTTCTGATATTTCAAATTGTTGTTTACAATTTGGAATTCCTCCAAAGACAGGTACATTCTTGCTAAGAGGAACCAGTCATACTCATGTTTGTGAAGCACCTAGAGTCTAGCATCAAGTTTTCATTTAGTAGGAACTGGCTGATTGTTTGTGTACTTGAATTTTAATTAAATCTGTCTTCTAGCCTTGATGGAAAATGCAGATGAGAAATATTCTCCTACACTCTGCTTTTCAAATTGTGAAAACAATGCACACACCATAGCTGGAAAGGTTGATTGATTCAATGCCTCCCATTCTTTGTAAAATAGTCTGGAAAAATGAACTGATATTTTCCAGCCCATACTCCCCACCAGCCCCCAAAACCCCAAACTATACCAGCAAATATAGTAATTTAGAATGTGTCTAATTAAATTTTCCCTCTCTTGAATACAAAGATATGATTACCTAACTCACTGCCTATGGAGAGAAGGATGTGGGAAGGAATATTCTGGTATGTGTGGTATACATTATGAACATTTTCTTATAAAGCATCTGTGGTGAAAGAGAACATGTTCTCTTTGCATTCTTTAAAATATGTCTAATTCCGAACTTGTAAATCTTTTGCCTTGCATTCAGATGCCTTTCCTTACCATCTGCTGAACTGTTTTTATTTATGTTTTGGTTTCTTTCCCTCGGCACCTCAAACCTGTACTAATTAGCATCAACAGCAGAGCATAGGAGGAGCATAAGCCATTCACTTGTGAACAAGTTAGAAGAATTGCAGTGGACATTGATTTGTACAGAATATATATTTACAGTTGAATGTTTTCTTAACATATTTATCTTGTTTTAATTAGTTGTGTATATTTTTCTTTCATCCTGTCCCTTTACATTTTTTCACAGGACTCTAAGCTCTGATCTTTATTTAGGCTGTCTTAGCTCCCAGGAGAACCCTCATTATGAAAATGTGTATCAAACAATTACTTCATTAGATAAGGGGATCTGAGAAGCCACTCTATTCTCCCACAGTTTTCCCACTGGTTTGCAGCTAATTATCAATCCCTGAATTTTAAACATGAACTTTAGGCATGAGTTTTAAAATTCATAATGAGAATTTAAAACTTTAAGAAGATTTTACTGGAAAAGTGACTTAAATACATATTAGTTTATTTCCTTCTTTTCTCCCTTCATCCCTCTTCCACCCCTCTCTTCACTCATATTTTTTTCTGTTCTTCCCATAAGAAGTTACAGAAAGGTAATCTGCCAAGCACTGTGGTAAACACATCAATCCAAATAACACTGTCCTCAAATAATCCAATGAAGAGTAGGCAAGATATATGTGTCAACAACTAGTTAGAATACAAACTGGTAATTGATATGCAAACACTATGCCTAGTGTTATGGGAAAAGAGAAAAGTCATTGATTCCTAAGGAACAATGGAAGAGAAAGAGACCAGAAGACAGGTCTATGGCTGTCAGAACACAAACTTCCCCAAATTCACAGTTTTTCCACTGATTTTCAGTGTCATGCAACTTGCTAAAAGCATTATCATGTTCGTAAGGACAAGGAGAATATTACTATCTGCCTTCTATAATTGCACAGTAACCAGACCTTAAGTTAAGACAAAATGTGATAATCACCTGCATTTTGGTCCCACAAACTTTAATGATACTTTAACTTGAATTGATGGATGTATTGGTATAACGTTGATATCTTTTGAAATTTGAAATTCTTT
>PVKV010027419.1:0-26465 GCA_004027835.1 Alouatta palliata | reverse complement strand
ATTCTCCTGCCTCAGCCTCCCGAGTAGCTGGGACTACAGGCACGTGCCACCATGCCCAGCTAATTTTTGTATTTTTAGTAGAGACGGGGTTTCACCATGTTGACCAGGATGGTCTCGATCTCTTGACCTCGTGATCCACCCGCCTCGGCCTCCCAAAGTGCTGGGATTACAGGCGTGAGCCACCGCGCCCGGCCAGAACAAAATTTCTTAAATTTACATGGTAGACACACTCATTTTAAGATAGTTCTTGTTAGGTAATTTTTTTTCCCATTGTGACTTTGCCAGAGATTAAATATTGGACACTGCTGGCAAGTTCCTCCATTAGGTAAGGACAATGCAAGGTGTTTAACTATTCAACTGGAGACTCTTCTCAGTCATCTTTTGATTTATTGCCTAACTCTCCTAATTGTTTTCAATTCCATAACCTTCAGGCCTAAATTGAGTAATTGACAATTCTGTCCCCTTGATTAGATATTGTATGAATTTTTTGCACCCAATCTTGGCTTCTTTTACACAGGGAGTCTATTTGATGTAACTAGCTACATCAGGACTAGTCTTTAGTTGATCTGAAGTGGCTGGATGAAGTGCAGCTATAATTCTTTAAAAGGGGCAGCATGAGGGTTCCCTTCATGGTTTGGAAAGAAGAATAAATACCCACTCTGAGTCTCTCCATGAGTTTCCCAAATTCATAATGAGGGTCTATTCTTATTGCTCCCATTCCCACATGCAGGGAATAAATAACTAAAAGCTTCATTCAATTAATCCATATTTCCAGTCTCTGCCTTCTCCCCAGGGGATGATTTTTTAAAATCAAGTTTATTTATTTATAAAGTCAGATGTTTACACCTCTGGCACTATTATCATTTTTCAGCCTCTAGACTAGAGTTGAGGTTTTGGTATTAGTTCATTTTCACACTGCTAACAAACACATACCTGAGACTGGAAAATTTATAAAGAGATTTAATTGAGTCACAGTTTGCTCTCAGGAAACTTACATCATGGCAGAAAAGGGCAGCAAGGAGAAGTGCCAGGCAAAAGGGAGAAAAGACCCTTATAAAACCATCAGAGCTTGTGAGAACTCACTGACTATCAAGAGAACAGCATGGAAGTAACTGCCCCCATGATTCGATTACCTCACACTGGGTCCTTCCCACAACACGTGGGTATTATGGGAACTACAATTCAAGATGAGATTTGGATTGGGACACAGTCAAATCATATCAGTCTGCATAAATCGTCAAAAACTTGGCATGTCTTTCATTGTAAGAATACAGATGTGAGTAGTCCTAATTCTCTTCTAATCTCATGAGCACTGCACTCAGCTGCATGATAATCATTGAGTTATTAATTGGTCGCATAAGATCTATTTGTCAAAATTTCTCCTAACTAGTAGCAAATTAGTAGTTTTTTTCTATTAAGGACTATTAATGTCTTTTGAGATAACTATACTATGAAATGGGATCAAAGTGTGCCTTCAGTATTCTAACCCTTTTTTAAAAAAGTTTATGTAGAAAAAAACGTGTTTTTCTTAATATTTGGTAGATTATGCAAGTGGATCCACATGTGCCTGGACTTTTACCTGTGGGAATTTTCATAAGTACAAAATTATTTTTTAAAAAGCATATACAGGGTTATTCAGGTTATATATTTCTAATGGAAAAAGTTCTCCAGTTTGTCTTATAATAAGTTTGATCCTTTTATCTAAGTTATTGAATTTAGTGATAAAATATTCATAATATTTTGTTCTTTTAATATTTGTAGAATTAGTAATATTGTAACCTCTATGTTAAATTGTGGCTTTCTTTTTTTCTAATTAATCTTTCTGGAGGTTTATCCATTTTATTAATTTACTTTAGAAGTGAGCTTTTTGTTTTATTATTTTTAATTTCTGTTCTTGTATTCATTATTTCCTGTTTTTCTCTTTTTGTTGTTGTTGTTGTTTCTTATTTTGGGGTCAGTATCTTTCCTGCTTGCTTGTTTCATAAGGTTAAGCTGAATTTATGACTTTAATATTTTTTCTGTATTATTACGGACATCTGGTGCTATAAATTTTCTTCTAAGTATTGTTAATTGCTTCTAATGTATTTGATATATTATTCTTTCATTTTAATTAAGCAGAAAATACATTCTATTTGCTACAACGTTAGGTCATTTTGGAATCTGAACCATATCTGCTAACTTGATCTTTTTCAAGAGTGTCTCTAATAGTCTTGACAATTTAAATTTCCATATATATTTTACGTAGAAGTTTTCATGTTCCACTTAAAAAATTCTCTTAGTAACTTGATTGACATTGCATTATATCTTAACCTCAAATTGGGAGATAAGTGAAAGCTTTAAATATTTATGACTTCAATACATACCCTTCATTGACTTGTTTCTTACATTTACAGCAAATATTATTTTCTGCATACGACACTGAAATATCTTGAACTTTATAAGTGATATTTTTAATACATTAAGTTTCACTCTTTGTTCTGTAAAGTTCAGTGGATTATTCAAAACACAGTATTATTTTTAGACAATTACAGAATCCTAAAGAGGCTTTTAGTCCCATAAAATTCTCTGTGCTTTACCTGCTGAATTAAACCTACCCTTCTCCAAAGTCTTGGCAATCACTGAGCATTTTGCCTTTTTCAGGATGTTATGTAATTGGAATCATCCGGCGTGTAGCCATTTTAGGATGGCTTCATTCACCTAGTAATGTGCATTTAAGATTCATCCATGTTTCTTTGGCTTAATATTGAATTGCTTGTTTCGTGTACTATCTGTGACTATGGCTTCACATATTGAACGTTTTGGTTAATTCAAGTTTGGAGTGATTTGAATAAAGCTATTAAATATATTCATGTGCAATTTTTTTGTGCGGACATAAGCTTTCAAATTGGTTGAATAAATACCTAGAAAAGAAATTGATGGATTGTATGCTAAGACTATATTTAATTCGTCAGAATGTTCTTTAAACACGATGATACTATTTTGCCTCTCCGTAAGCTATGAATGAAGAGTTTCTATTTCTTGGCATCTGCAGTTTTTGGTATTGTCCTTTTATTGCTTTATATTTGTTTATTTGTTTTTTATTTTAAATATTCTAATATGTATTTGTGTCTTGCCTTGTTGTTTTAACTTTCAATTATATGATGATGAATGATAACATCTTTCATATAGTTATTTGCCATCTGTGTATCTACTTTGGTGAGGGGTTTAGATCTTTTTCCATTTTTAGTTGTTTGCTATTTTCTTCTTACTTCATTTTAAGAATTCCTTTTTATATTTTGTATACAAGTCCTTTAACAGGTATATGTTTGGTAAATATTTTGTCCCTTACTGTGGTGTAACTTTTTATTCTCTTATCAGTGTGTTTTTGAGAGCTAAAGTTTTTAATTTTATTAAAGCTCTACTTAACATTTTTTTCTTTTATGAATATGTTTTTTTTTGTTTGTCTGTTTTAATATATATACTTTTTATTGCATTTTAGGTTTGGGGGTACATGTGAAGAACATGCAAGATTGTTACATAGGTACACACATGGCAGTGTGATTTGCTGCCTTCCTCCCCATCACCTGTATCTGTTATTAATATGTTTTATGATGTTGTAGCCAAAAACTCATTGCCAAACCTGAGATCATCTAGATTTTGTCTTATATGTTCTTCCAGATGTTTTGCATTTGTTTTAGTCTATAAGTTTTTTTGTTGTTTTTTGAGACATGGTCTCACTTTATTGCCCAGGACTGAGTGCAGTGGTACAATCATAGCTCACTGCAGATTCAAACTGCTGTACTCAAGCTATCCTCCATTCTCAGCATCCTGAGTAGCTATTACCACATATACAGATTATCATGACCCATTATTTTATTTTTATTTTATTTTTTGTGAAAACAGAGTCCCATTATGTTGCCTAGGCTCGTCTCAAACTCCTAGCCTCAAGCAATCCTCTACGTCACCCACCAAAACTATTGAGATTACAGTTATGAGCCACCTGTGCTCAGCTAATTTTCTTTTTTTTTAAGTTAATTTTTGTGAAAGGTATTAAGATCTCTTATTAGATTCATTGTCAAGCATATGGATTTAAATCGATCCAGAATCATTTGTTGAAGAGTGTTCTTTCTCAATTGAATTGCACTTACTCCTTTGTTACAGATTAGTTTGTGTATATCTTAGACTCTTTCATCTGTCTATTGATCTATGTGTCTGTTCTTTCTCCAATACCATGCTGACTTGAATGCTGTAGTGTTCTTGTAAGTCTTCCATTAATTCCAAGGAAAGTAAGTACCAATTCATATTTTTGAAATCTGATTCCTTCTTATATTTAAGAACATTTAATGTTGCATATAAACATTGAGTTTAGAAATAAAATAGTGACCAAAATGGTATTTCATAGCAAGTGAATGTTATATTATATGTGTTTGTTTGTATATATATGTTGTTTATTTTTCTTGATTGCTCTTGAAATTCTGCATTGAATCTAAATGAGATTAAAGTCAAAAATTATAATCAGCACTGTATAATTTCTCTACTCTCATATGTTTATAGACAGTGTGATTCTTTGTTTTCTTTGGACACAGAGGACGAAATCTTTCCCTCAAGTCTTTTTACCAACATTTCAGTTATAATAAAAACTTTAGAAATAGAAATGATCTAACAACGCATTTGACTTATATATAACGACAATAACAACAGGTGACAAGTTTGGCTAAGTGCCTAAGAAAATTTAAGTAGCCCCCACTTGTGTGGGACCCTTTATTATAATGAATACCTACAACTGAAAGTCAATTTCCCTGAAGAAAGACAAGCTTGACCAAATAAATAACAGAAAAATGAAACAAAAACTGAAACAGTCTGTAAAAAACCATATGTTGGAGGTTTTCTTCTAATGTATACTCAGTGGACAGCATGTAGCATACCTCTTAGGGGAAAGGAAGATCCAAATTGCCCTACACAATGTTCTGATTATTTTCACTCTGCAAAAAAAAAAAAGGATGGATTATCCCATGAAAAAAACTAGGATTACATAAAGACATTCAGAATAATAAAAACTATTTATCTTTAAATAGCAAAGAGCTCAACTGAAAATATGTTGTCAGTTTCAAACTACTAACTGCAATTATTTTCATTCAAATAACTGTGGGCCATATGCACCTATTGTCTTTGGACATCTTAAAGCTATGTTTACATAAACAATTTTTAAGTTATGAAGAGAAGATAATAAAAATTATTGGAGAATATGGTAATAGATTTTGGAAGAATGAAGCTGTCAAAGCTTTCTCCTAAGTTAAAATATCTGATACAGCAGTCATGAAAATATTAATCTGAGAGTTGTTTTTTTTTTACTTTTTAAATTAAAAAGTTATTAGCTATTCAAAGTTGCTTGCTATTTATAAATAAATATCAACTGTAGGATTTATATATAAAAGATCAAGAAAAACAGCTATGTTATTTTCCTGAGATCAACAAAATCCAAAGATCTATTCTGTGGTCTGCTTTACAATAACTACATATGATGCATGTCTTCTGCTGAGAATGGATATTGTCTTCCTAATTATTACAGATACTAAGTGCTAAAGAATTTGTGGTTTCTATTTTGGGTTCAAACAGTGTAATCAGGATTTCAAAAAATACATATTCACAAGAAAACTGGACATAAAAATTGATAATATATTTAAAACAATAAATCTGCAATATCAGACAGGACATGGAACCATATCACCCAAATTAGTTTTAATGCCTCATTTTTATAAATTAAATGTATATGCCCTTAGATGATATTCTTAAATGTGTGTTTCAAAAGTTACCAAATTGACTAGAGAAATCACTTAATCATCTCAGTGGGAAATTTAATTATTTGTATATAAGTTTCTAAATCTTTCTTTCTTGTTTGCCACATGTTACATTTCTAATTACAATCACTTGGAGCTTCAGTGAATGCTGTTCTTGTTTCAAACAAAATATAACAAAACAAAATTTTGGATAATTATGAAAAAGACCAAGTTTGATTCAAACATGTAGCCAAAAACAGGATTCTATAGGTCAATTATAAGATTCCTTCTTCATAAGAATGATATAAAAGAGAAACTTTAGACAACTATTAGGATTGAAACATGGGAAAATGTGTTTGAATAAAATAAAATAAAATAAAATAAAATAAAATAAAATAAAATAAAATAAAATAAAATAAAATAAAATAATAAGCTATGTGACTGACATTATCTGGGTTTGTGGATCACCACCTCTCAAGAAGTGTTCTTTATCCTGTTAAATTTATCAGAAAGTTTCTTATGTGTTTTATCAGGAATGCAAAATTTTCCCACAAAGGAGGCTGTGAATATTATTATGCAAAATGTTTCAGGACATACTTAGAACAATTATTGTTTGTTTATTTGTTTGTAACTCTGTAAAATGAAATCTACAAAACAATGGAAATCATCTAAAAACCACAGACATCTAAACGATTAAAATTCGCTGTGAATAATCCGCCATCCCCTACTTTCTAATTAATGGCTCTGGTGTACTATAAATCTTGGCAATCTAGTTAGTAGCTACAAATACAAAATGTTCTACAGTAGAAAAACATTTTGTAACATGTTGTGTATTTTCCATGCACAACAATCTTCAAATATTTCTGATAAACCATAAGCAAGACATTTTCTTTGCCATTTTACTAGAAACTAGGCCTCTAGGAATGTTGAAATCAAATAATACAAACAACTTTACTACGGTTTGGAAATATGATTTATTGTGCCCTTTAAAAGTACTCCAATTGCAAGTTATAAGGAATGAGGGTTACTCTTGAAATGGGTACAGAAAAGGCTTCTATTTATGTATTTGCTTCTATGTTAAAATATTTATTTAATAATTTAGATGTATTTGGTTCAATCAGAGGTACAGCATTCTACCTGATCACATTTAGAGGTCAATTTCCTTTTTTAGAATTGCAAAGGAAAATTCCAGAAAGGAGAACTATACATTTTTTTCCACTATGATGATTACCGAGATTTGCATGCTGACATATAATGGATACGCTGGAAAATGAGTGGCCACAAATAAAAGCAGGATCACTATAGTCATATTTTATATTTTTATTTTCACCTCAATTTTGACCTAAAATACTGTTTAAAATATATTCCTCTTAAGTACACTAACTTTTAGTATAAATATGACCTTTAAAATGGTGGAATTTGAATCCTGGTGTAAAATAATCATATTATTATAGTTAACAGTGCCTTATGACTTTGGTTAACTGATATTGTCCTAGCTTCCTTAATAAAATAAAAATCAGCGGTATTGATGCCACTGATTACCTAATGTAAATCATTTCACGTTATTGAATGGTGACATCTCTTAGAAAGAAAAAAATAAACTGCTTAAGTAATTGCCAATTTGTATCACTTAAAGTTATTCTTTAAGCTAATAGAGTAAATCATAGTTAAAACACATATAAATCTTTTATCATAGTTCAACTGTCTTCCAAATAATCTTTTCAACATTGTTCCTTTTCTTTAAACTAAGTAGAAGTAAAAGATATTTTACTTTATAAAGGTATTTCAACATTTATAAAATGTTAAATGTTAAAATATTAATATGCCTGATTTTTCTGATTAATTAGAAATATAATGAGCAGGAGAGACAAAGTAAGTTTGGCGAGATTAATTGTAGTGCTATAGAGGTTTCCTGTTCTAGTTGAATGAAATATAAAAATATCTCTCAGGCTTTGTCTATTTTCTTTATCATAAACTAAAAATTAGACAACAAAATGTGTTTTTCCAAGTTTATGTGAGAATCTTATCTTTTGTTCACAATTTTAAGTAAATATTATTATGTAAATATGCCATACAAAATTTATGTTTCAAATTTTAAAAGTTAAACTCTAATTCGAAATTAAATTGCATATTAGTGGCAATATCTATATACTGTTTCTTAAAAATTAATTTCTGGTATATCTAGAGTGAAAAAGTACTCACCCCTAAGAAGTGGAGAATGGAGAAAACTTAAATGAATATTACTAAGTAAAAAATAGCCAATCAAAAAAGCTGCACAATGCATTCCAACTGAAAGGCATTCTGGAAAGGGCAGAACTATGGAGAGAGTAAAAAGATCAGTAATTTTTCAGGGCTTGGGGTAAGGGAGATATGAATTGGCAGAGCATAGAGGATTTTTAGACAGTAAAATCTCTCTACATGAACTATAACTGTTATTATATATTTGTCAAAACTCACAGAATAATACTGAGTGGACCATAATGTAAATAAAGATCTACATATTGTTTTTGTCCAGCTTAGTCTCTAAGTTGGCCTAAGAAATATGAACTATAAATAAAATCAACATATATAAATAAATAACATATTACTTCCATAACTGACACACATTATTATGGTTAAAATACAATTTATTATATGCATGTCGGTAATCATTTGTTGTATTGTTAGACTGGATTAACTATTGCATTTAAAGTCAATTGTTGAATTTCCAACAATAATTTTTTAGAAACTTATTAAACCATACAGAAGCTAGACATTTATTTTATTAATAATAGTTAAGCTCCTTCAATGAACACTGCATTCTAGAAGTTCTATGCAAGAGAAACATATCATATGAGTTCTAAATGACTGCTTTAATAATAGGGGAAGTAGAAAAATGCACAAATGTTTATAACACATCAGAAGTAAGAGTAAGGTAAAGCCATACAAATAGGGGGATAAAACGATGAGTGGAAGGAGAAGAGAGAAAATTAAATAGAGTTGAAGTGATTGGGCAGAAACTCTTCTAAGAGAAATTGGCGTTAATCTATACCTGAAGTGTGGCAGTCTACTTAGTCCCTTGTTCAGCTATGTCCAAGTTCTTGTCCTGTGACCAAGAAGAATAAGGCATGCAGACACCAGAAAGTAAGTAGAGTAGTATTTATTAAACAAAAGGAAAGCTCTCAGCAAAGAGAGGAGACCTGGAAGCAGGTTGCCAGATATGGGGCTGAGTTCTGGGTCTTTTATTTGGCAAGATCAAGGAATTCTTCTGTAGGTTCTGCCAGATATGGGAGGGGTAAAGTTCCCAACTAAGAGTATTGCATCTGCACATGTCTAGGGTTGGCCAGAGTGACTCCACATTGGTTATTGCCCATGAGTGCCTAAGTCAAATTTGAAGTGGGGCTAAAACCACAATGCCAATGTCATGCTAATGACATTATAAGGAGCTGGGTCAAGTTAAGAACATTTAGGTTTACTTATTGTACCGGCACCTAAGTTCAGACAGTCTTTTCTGAGCAATATCCTGGCATAAGGAGAAGTTCTGGACCACATTTCTTCCCCTTAGCTACAGGGGTCGTGCAGGTGCAGTCTCACAAGTGTTTTTCATCTCCAGAGACACTCCCGCTCTATCTGCTATCAGCCTCTAACTGCTTCCTCTCTCAAGAGGAGTGTCTATTGAGTTGTTATGGTTACTAAATGCTTCTTAGATGTTCTCAATAACTTTTCTTAGTAAACATGCGGCTTTATTTTGGTCATTTGCTACTCTTTCAATCTACAAGTGCAAACAGTCATATATAAAAAACCTATTTTTATATAATCTCTGAAATGTAGTTGAAAATTAATTCAATAATTACAGGATTGTGGAATTAAAAGTAATGATTTAGAAATATATAACTTGGGGTAATTAGCAGATAGTGTTCAATCAGAGGCCATCCTATAAACAGATAATTCCAGCAGAATACCTTAAAAAGCATGTGCACTGATTTGTCTAATATAAACTTAGGACAAATATGCAGAAATGTTTGTAAACCAAATTTTTAAATTATATGGATTAAAATACATTTTTTAATCTCCTGATTGCCAAACTGTATTTTATTTTTGTTACAAAGTCAATGAGAAAGCACAGGATTTGGACAAGAAAGCAGTATGTTAATCCTTGGCTACAAGAATATGGATCTTGTTTGGGCATTGTGCTAATACCCGCAATCCCAGCACTTTGGGAGCCTGACACTGTGTATTACTTGAGTCTAGAAGTTTAAGCCTAGCCTGAACAACATGGTAAAACCCCATCTCTCCAAAAAAAAAAAATACAAAAATACAATCAGCTGGGAGTAGTGATATGTACCTGTAGTGATATGTGCCTGCTACTTGAGAGACTGAGGTGGAAGGATCACTTGAGCCCAGGATATGAAGGTTGCAGTGAAACATGATCACATCTTTGTACTTTAGCCTGGGTAACAGAGTGAAACTCTGTCTCAAATAAAATGATATGGATCTTATTATAGTATTTCATCTGAAATACACAAAATATTAGAATTTCATGACACTACATTAACAAGGAGAAGCTGTAGAATCATTTGAATGAAAGAATAGCTGTAAACAATCTAGTGATATTAATGAACACTCAGTTTTCTCTTTGTGCTCTTCTTTGTCATTTATTTTCTAAATTTGCATATCAGCGGGAAGCTGAGTAGTATATATATATATATATATATATTTTTTTTTTTTTTTTTTTTGAGACAGAGTCTTCCTCTGTTGCCAGGTGCCAAGCTAGAGTGCAGTGGAGCAATCTCGGCTCACTGCAATCTCCGCCTCCTGGGTTCAAGCAATTCTTCTGCCTCAGCCTCCCTAGTAGCTGGGACTACAGGCTCAGGCCACCACGCCCAGCTAATTTTTGTATTTTTTAGTAGAGACGGGGTTTCACTATGTTGGCCAGGATGGTCTCGATCTCTTGACCTCGTGATCCGCCTGCCTCGGCCTCCCAAAGTGCTGGGATTATAGGCGTGAGCCACCATGCCCGGCCTGAGTAGTATATTTTTATTTAGTCGGGAATCTTAAGTAATTTTTTTCTTTGTCTCTCAACCCACAATAATTTGACATTCAACCTTACTTACCCATTTAAGTCACCCTCTTAAGTCATCAATAGTCTCTATTGTGCTAACTTCAGAAAACCCTTAGATGATACATTGACTATTAAGCAGCATTTGAAATTATAGACTATATTATCCTTCTTGAAGCATTTATTTTATTTTATTCTGATTTTCCTTTTACTTAGTGGATGCTCACACTCAGAATTTTTTTGTCACCCCTTTTTCATTTACGTGAACTGCAAATATTTCTTACCTGAATTTGGCTATCTATTCATTTTTCATGTTATCACTGTGCTGTGGGGTCTTATTTGCTTTTAGGATGTTAATTATAATTAACATTTTATAATATGCAAATGTTTGACATAGGCACTGTAGATACTACATTTGTATTTCCTTGGCATTTCCGGATTACTCAGATTTCCCACAGACCTTACAGTCTTAAACTGGTTTACCTTCTACTGTTCCTTTTTTAAGTGAATTATAGCTGCACCACTTATTTACATAAGGTTTAAAGCTATGTTGCCTGCATTAGCAAACTAACTTCCTTCGAGGGTCATCCAATCTAATTGGTCCCCACTTTGTAGCCAGAAAGAACTTGTAAGAGATGAGTCTAATATTGTTACCACTCTCATAATCAGTTTTATAATTTTGCCAAATCCAGCCCAAGGCTTATAAAAACTACTTTTAATATTTTTGTTATACTCTATAATGCTACATTAAATAGATACAAAAACAAACAACAAAGACCAGTTAGCAAACAAGCAAATAAATAAGACATGGAATAAGATGTGGTTAAAATAAGACAGGAATATAGCTCACTTGACTCTGTTTCAGTCCTTTTCAAATGGAACTTGCTTCCTTTCATCACTTTACCTGAATGTTTTTCAAAGCATTTTCCGTATCTGCAGCATTTAAGCAAGTTTCAGAGGTATGTTCCTATTCTAGACCGTAAAATGTGAAGAAAAGGAATGCTGGAGTTAACAACTTCGTGTTTACGGAAATAATCTGGAAATTACTACTCACATCCTCTCCCATCCTATTGTCTGACACTTAGTCTTGAATCCATAGTTAAATACTACAAAAGCAAGGAAATAGAGTGTGTAAATGAACAGGCTAGGTAAAAACTGGGAAACTATATCTTTAGGAAAAATAGGGAATGGATATCAGTGGATAATTAGATATCACCCTCAGGTAGGAGGCCTGACCCAACTCAGAAGGGGAGACTCAGCTTCAGAGAAGGCGGGAGCGGGACACCCAACCAAATTCAAGACTAGGGCAAACAGGTCTGGGGCAAAAGCAGCTTCCCATCAGACATGCCCCGCAGTGAGCCATATCAGTTTACTATTGCCATGGCAACAACCAGAAGTTATATCCCATTTCCATGGCTGCAGTCCTATGACCTGGAGGTTACCATTCTCATACTAGAAATTTCTGTGTGAATTGCTCCTTAATTTGAATAATTAAAAGTGAGTGTAGGCCAGGCACAGTGGCTCATGCCTGTAATCCCAGCACTTTGGGAGTCCGAGGTGGGTGTATCATCTGAGGTCGGGAGTTCAAAACCAGCGTGGCTAACATGATGAAAGCCCGTCTCTACTAAAAATAAAAAAATTAGCCGGATGTACTGGCAGGTGCCTGTAATCCCAGCTACTCGGGAGGCCAAGGCAGGAGAATCACCTGAACCCAGGAGAGGAAGGTTGTAGTGAGCCAAGACAGCGCCACTCCACTCCAGCCTGGTCGATAGAGTCAAAAAAAAAAAAAAAAAAAAGAAAGGTGATTGTAAATATGAGTGCAGAACTGCCTCTGGGCTGCTATTCTGGGCACACTGCCCATGGAGTAGCGCTGATTTGCAAGGAGCAGTACCTCTGCTGCTGCCGTAACCCTGCTTGTTCCATCAAAGTTGCTGTCTACCATTTGCTGTGTATCACCACCTTTTGTATCAATCTTATCTTATCCCTTACCATCTAATCTAGTTACATCACAGAAAGAAGAAATGGACCTCCTAAAACATCAAAGCTGACCAGTTTCACTTCTAGACAATTTCCTTCTATCGCTCTGCATTTTAATTCAATTCCTTTTTTGTCAGGAGTATCCTATTCTTTCATCTGTTCTCTAATGTACTCCTCCTAATACGTGTGGACAACACACCCCTAACACAAACACATACAGACATAATCCACGTGCACAACAATCTCATATACATGCACATGCACTTATATACACATCAGCCTTCACTGCGTGTCAGAGATTCTCCTTAGATGTTTGAGAAAACATTTATAAATTGCAGTAAGTATTACTGAGTGTGTACTGTGTGTGAGGCACTTTTCGATATAATTTGATCATAGCAGTGAAGACAACAATCAAAAAGCATGTACTTACACCAGGTAGATGTCTCATACAAATAAAGAAAATTTTAAAGTACAGTAAGTGCTCAGTAAATATCATGAATAGGTTCTTGAAGACTGCAACTTTAAGAGAAACAATGTATAATGAAACCAACTATATCCTAGTCTAATTTATGTAAGCAAGATTTAAGTTCCTATAGCATATTTCTGATCACAAATACTTTAAAAAGATTTGTAAATAAAGACTAAAAAACTTCTAAAATTAAACATTGAAATAAATGTGAGCTATGCATACATTTAAGAAAGATTACTAAAACAAGTAGAATAATTATCTGCGCACTTATTTCAGTTCAGAGTCATGGGTGGCTGGAGTCTGTCTCAGCAGCAGCTCAGGTTGCAAGGTGGAAACCAGCCATGGACAGGATGGCAGGGAGCAGTCCCCACATCCACACTCATGGAATCACCCGGATAGCCAATCAACCTCACATGCACAGCATAGGTGGGAGGAAACTTGAGTACCCAGGAAAAAACCATGCAAATGTGAAGAGAACAACAAACTCCTCATAGCAGCCCTGGCTGGGAATCAATTTTTTTGTCATCAACGTTATAAAAAAAGACCTTCCTTATTTGAGGACCTGAGAGGGTGATACACATTACGGAAACTGTAGAATAGGGAAAAGGGTATAAGGATTTTGAGTTTTAGTCCTTATAGAGAGGCTAGTCTAGTATATCTTGAGAAAGCCTGAATAAAAATGGGAAGAAATGAACAGAGATACACATTCAGACATGGAGTGGAAACTTTCCAGATAGAGGGGAAAGCTCGTGTAATGATTCGGTGTTCATGGAAACAGAAAGTAGGTCAGTGAGGCTTGAGAGAAGAGAAGCAAAGAATGCAAGAGGTGAGGTCAGAAAGGGAATGAAAGGTCTAGAGCCTTGCAGGTTACTTGGGTTTTATGTTTAAGCTTTGTGCAGGGAAGAGAACTGATCTGACCTGTGGGTACCCAGGACTCCTCTAGCTACCATACTAAGCGTAGACAAGAAGGAGCAAGGTCAGAGCAGTGGAATTATTTAGAAGTCTTCTGCAGTCACCTGAGCCAGAGATGATAGATGCTCAAAGTTCACGCAAGGATGGAGAAAAATAAATGAGAAGTAATTTCATTATTAATATTTTCTGAAGATAGAGAGAGCATCATCTCTTCAAATGTTGGATGAGATGTCATGAGAGAATGAGGAGAGTTAGGCATGTCTCTAAGATTTTCAAGTCAAATGACAGCAAGATTGAAGGACCTGCTGTCAACTGAAATGGAAAATGTGTGAGCAGATCCTGACTTAGGCAAAATATCAGGAACTCAAATTTGACTATACTGAACTTAAAGCATTTAGAAGACAACAATTGTAAGTACATAGCAGGATATGGGAGTAAGGAGTTTGTGAGTAAGAAAGGAGGATCAGATTCTAAAGTTGTGGTAGCTAATCTTCCAACATGTTCCCCATCCAATGGACAGCAACTTCCTATATTCATGGGCTTGGGTAGTCTTTTCCTGCTGAATCTACGATGGTTTTGTGACTTATTTGTAACAAATAAAATCTAACCAAACTGATGATGCACGACTTTAAATCTTAAATGACAAGAAGTCTTGATGGGTCCACTTACCTTGGAGGAAGCCAGCTGTCATGTAAGGGGCATATACACTTTCACTTTGCACATGTGAGTTTGGCTAACTTTAGCTTGTTATGTTGTGAAGAAACCCAATGTAGCCACGTGGAAAGGACATTTGGAGAGAACAACGTGTCTTCAAAGCCTCTGGTTGTATTAAAATTAGTCAAACCAGTCCAGATGCCAAATAGCTAAGTGTAGATGACATTTTGGATGACCAGCCTAATTAAATCTTCAGATGACAGCGGCCAGTTCTGCTGACCGCTAACTGCAACTGTATGAAAGGCTCCAAGTGACAACTGTTTAGCTGAGTTTATTCAGCCATTCTGAATCCTATGAGATAATAATAAATTATTTTGTACTGCAATGGTTTGAAGTGATTTGCGGTATCCCAGAGTCATCAGCATGTAGATGTTGCATAAATCCATATGTTGAGATGCTATCTTCAAGACAGTGAATACAAGAAGAGACAAAAGTAAATCAGGTACAGATCCCCAAGCAATCTATCTTTAAGTTATCAGAAAAGACAGCAAATGGCAATAAATTAGGAAGCCAGGTTAAAAAATATATTGAATTAAAAGAGAGAATCATCAACTGCATTTTATCCTGCTAAAATGAAGATTTCGAATGAACTGTTGGAGTATTATTTGGAGATTGAGGAATTGATATATTTAAAGAGAATGGCAAAATCTAATTGGATAGGTTTAAGATAACATGCTTTGGAAGCAAAAAATAAAGAAAAATTTCGAGTTTTATGGTAAGGGGACAAAAAGTCAGACATTAATGAGGGTTCTACTAATATATGGTTTGATCACAGAGTAAACAAAGAATGCCGAATAATTCAGAGATTAGCAATTACAAGAAGATATTAGTATCTTTATGGATGATGGAATTTGAGGAGACCAGAATTAGGTGGAATTTCAGAGGAGGGATCAGAAAAGCAGCACCAACGTGGAGAAAGGCTGAAGAGAAATACAACAGCTCTCTCTCCTTTAACCTCTAATATCTCATTTGGCCATTGGATCCCACTGTCCTTACCAAATGAGAAATCAGAAAGACAAGTAGATGGGATATGCAGTTGCCAGGAGCCAGCCTCAAGATAGAGCAGGCCAGGAAGGCTGGAGCATGGAGTGGTAAAAGATGCAGACAGGAAAAGCCAAACACAATAATACACAAAGAAAAAAGAGAATAAGGCATGAGAATTAATGACAACTAATAAGATCAAGATTTGTAAACTTTTCAAGATGAGTAATTGATGTTTACTGTAAGTTACCTCTGACATATTTCAAAAACTCTGACTGTTTAATGTCTATTTAACAGGAGTAGCGAGATCCTATTTTAAAATACCACTTTTTGAAAGTCTTTTCTCTAATTTCTTACAATGAGCTACTTCAAATAGCAAAATTTCTAAGAGGAGCAGAAAATTGTGCATTTGGTGTCACATGTTAGATTCAAAATAGAAGGTAAAACAAAACAAAAAAAACATCTATTCAGGAAATCAAGAATTTGGGTTGAGGGCCAAGTGAGGGCAAGGTAGAGAAGAAACATAAACTGTTAAGTACTATCTGATTGCTTACGCATGTGATGAGGATGCTCACAAACTGTTGTCTTTCTTATGGACAGAGCATTTAACTATATAGGGGATGTATGGTTGATTACATAGGATCTCCTCATTAAGAAATTCAAATCGTGCTTGGACTACCAACAGAAGAATGCAAGATGCTGGAGAATTTAATCAGTTGAATTGACTAGCCCTACTGAACACCAGCTTCTTCAATGAGGCTGTCCATTTGCAAACACTCTAAGTGAAACAAAGGATTTGATTCTTAATAATCATAATGAATTTCATCACTGCTAGATATCCTTATGTGTGTAACTCATGTTGAAAGTGTTTTTGGTTTGTCTGTTTATTTGTTAACAAAAAAGCAGATTAACAATTTAATATTATGTATTTGTATTTGCTTCAAAGGAATATTTCCTTGATTGGAATTAGCTCATATTTGCATACTGGTAGCCCCACCTCCACCAAAGAAAATAAAATGTTGTGAAACTTTTACAAAGAAGGAAGCTCTCTTTGTATTTGTATTTGTATATGTGTACACACACACACTTTTTTATGGTTTTAAGGAATTTTAAGGAATTAGATAAATATGAGTAAAGAAAGATGAGATTAATAAGAAATGGACTGGCTGGGAACAGTGGCTCATGCCTGTAATCCCAGCACTTTGGGAGGCTGAGGTGGGCGGATAACCTGAGGTTGTGAGTTCGAGACCAGCCTTACCAACATGGAGAAACCCTGTCTCTACTAAAATACAAAATTAGTTGGGTGTGGTGGCACATGCCTGTAATTCCAGCTACTCAGGAGGCTGAGGCAGAAGAATCGCTTGAACCCAGCATGGGGAGGTTGTGGTGAGCTGATGAGCCAGTGAGCCAAGATTGCACCATTGCACTCCATGCTGGGCAACAAGAGTGAGACCCTGTCTTAAAAAAAAAAAAAAAAAAAGGAAGTGAACTTTTTGCATGGTATGTTTACATATTAGTTTAATTTTGGATTGATTTAATCTCTTTCACAGTTCACATGAGGCAAAGAATAAAAGAAAATAGGAAAATGGGCTTGTTTTAAAAAGATTTATCATAAAAAACTTTTCTGAGACTTTTGATTTCTACAATGTAAGAGGCGATGGTACACAACACCTCTTCCCTGAGTGTCCCCCTGTAATGGTTTCCTAAACCCCAAAGAGATAAGATATTATAAACCTTAAGTCACCTTGCTTGAGCTCAGGCTGTGAGACTGACTTATTTGAACATACTGGTATTAGGTATAAGAATAGCTGTTTTTATTTGTACTTGAGAGTGGATATCTTGCATTTGGTGAAAGCAAAATGTTTCACATAAAAATGAAAGCTACCACAGAGTGTTTATTTTTGTTAGCAGAAAAACAATACGCAGCTCTTTAATGTCACATTTGCTAATAAATCAAAATGCTTTTATTTCTCTTATATTAAAATGCAAAATAGGTTTTATAGGTCATCTACTTTATGCAATCTTTTACAATTTGCAATATTCTTAGATACAGTTATATTTTGAATTGTTATATGCTAATCACTAACTTAAAAAAAATTGTTTCCAAAAGTCTTAGTAGCAAAAGCAAGTATCTATTATATACAACAGTGAGAAAAATACTAATAAAGTAAAAACCTAGATTTGTTATCTGAAAATGTTGTTTTATTCAAAGAGTATGTTACATTTCAAGAAAGCAGTTCTTAAACAAATTCCCAGTAAAGATGAGAAAGATTTTAAAATTATAATTTTGCCTTTTTTATAAGTGAAAAAGGAAAATATCAGGGTGTTGGAAAATGTTATTGTGCCAGACAGAATGGCAAAAATCAAGTTCATGACTAGGGGTTTGGTGTCCCAATAGTGGCATGCAAATGAACTAATGCTGCTGAAAAATATCTTAGCCGAATTCGAATGTTACTTAATAGAAGTAAAATTTTCAACTACACATTTTTAGTTAGAAATTGATTTAATACCTTTACTAAACTTGACAGTATTAAAAAAACAGAAGGGAAAAAAGAAAAAAAAATTGAAAAATAAAAAAAGTCACAGATAATCATTTTGAAATTTTCAAAGAAGGAAAGTTTTGTTAACATACTCAGACACTATTTTTGCCTTTTCCCAAAGCTAGTTATTTCAGGTGTGTTACTAATCTTCCAAAATCCCCTTAACAAACAAAATTACTCAAAAACAATGTGATACATTTTATTTGATAGCCCCAAATTTATTTGTAGACTTTAAAAAAATGTCAACCATTTACCTTTATATGTCACACACAAGTGAGTTTGAACACAATATAGCCTAAAAGTATAGTATTCAAAAAAATTAAATGATTATATTGTTTGAGTGTCCAGAGATTTGGTACAAACTGAGATAAACATATGCAAATAACTTAACCTAATTAAAGTTTCCTAAGGGCTACACCTTATTTATGCATGTTTATTCTTACTATATTCTTTGAGGAAGTATCTGTTTTGTTTTATAGTGTACCTACTTTGAACATAGATTGTAGTTCTTTAACATAAGTGCATAAATTACAGTGGGTGAAATTATTTGGATCATTAATTTCTCCAATGTAAATTGATCATTTCTTGAAAATTGCTACACATCATATTTGACTTGATTTCATGTAACTGTTTAATCAGTGATACATTGTTTCATTTGCTCTCCCAATGTTGTTACTTCATGGTTTTTACATTTCCCATTTGCTCATTTTTTAAATTTCCAACATAAATATCAACATAGTAATTCTCAGTTAGAAATATAATAACAAAAAGAATATCTTGATATACCTGGACCAAAAATATATATTCTCTAGCTGAATTATTAATCTATTGAAAGTGATTTTAAACAAATATTTGGATTAGAAGGTAGAAAATTTAGAAAAGGAGAAAATATCTATCTCAAAAACCATGCGAACTAAAGTGTATCAATGACATGTAATGTGTAATGATGATGAAAATATCCAGTACCTCAAGGATGATAATGATAATTGTAATGATGATTATTCAAAAAGAGTATGTATTGCTTTAATTTGCCTGTTGGTTCTCTTTGAACACAAGCTGGCAAATCTCACTGCTATCCATTGACACTGACAGCTCTCCTCCCTGGGTGGATGAGAACTGACCCAGTCAGTAAATTGTATTTCTATGACCTGCAAAGATGCAACACCATGCACTAGATTGCACCTCAGGAAATACTGTTCTGTTTTCCAAAATATTTCAGGAGAAGTTCCTGAAGCATAACTTCTGGGTTACCTACCACAAAACGTGCTGTAAATGATGCTGCTTTAGGGGAAGCATGTCATAGCCCAGTATAGATATATTGCATGAAAGTAGAAATATAAATAGTGGACCGAATGCTCATGGCATTTGCGTTTCAGCCTAAAATTTGTATGTGAACATAGAAATAATACAATAATATGAATCAAGAAATGAATACTGAATGAAAAGCATCTGCCTAACTTTAAAATGACTCATGATATGAATGAATATTCAGTTGCTCTCAATGCTCCTTAAATAATACATATGGTACAAGCACACTTTTTATTTCTAGTTGGTTTATTCATCGAACTGATTCTCTCATATAAGCAGAAGCACGCAGCTTATTTTCTTAGCATAATATATTCCTTATCATAATATATTTCCTTGGCATGATATATTTCATCTTTCTCCTTGTCATTTTATATGGGAGGTTTTCGTTCCTTTCTAAGGTTGAATAATATTCCATTATATGCATACACCACATTTTCTTGATTCATTTATCTGTCCATGGACATTTAGATTATTTTTATATTTTTGTCCTTATGAGAGTTGCAATAAACAAGGGAATACATAGATATTTTCAAGATCATTATTTCAATTATTTTGGAAAAATACCCCAAATCTGATTGCTGAATCACAGGGTAATACTATTTTTAGTTTTTTAAGAACTCCCATATTGTTTTCTGCAGTTGCTGCAGCATTTTAATTTTATGTTCCCACCATCAGTGTACAAAGGTTCCATTTTCTCTGCATCCTCACAAACCCCTGTTATCTCTTGATTTTCAAATAATAGTCACCCTAACACATTGGAGAAGATATTGCTGTACTGATTTGCACTTCCTGGATGATTAGTGATGTTGAGCATCTTTTCAGATACCTGCTGGCCGTTTGTATGTCTTCTTTGGGAAAAGTCTAATTCAAGTTCTTTTCTCAGTTTTATAATAAAGTAATTTGATTTTTTTTTCTTTTTTGCTATCCAGTCATAGCAGTTTTTTATAGTATGTTGGTGCAAAAGTAATTGCAGTTTTTGCCATTACTCTTAGAGTAACTACAGCAAAAGTAAAGTAATTGTGGCAAAAACCGCAATTACTTTAACATCTTTTGGATATGAATGCATTTTCAGACAGATACATTGTAAATATTGTGTCATAAAATAGGTCTTTTTGCTCTGTTTTTATTTATTATTTATTTATTTATTTATTATTATTTTTTTTGCTCCTATATTCATCAGGAGGATTGGCCTTCAGTTTTATTCTTTTTTTTTTTTTTTTTTTTTTTTTTTTTTTTTTTTTTTTTTTTTTTTTTTTTTTTTTTTTTTTTTTTTTTTTTTTTTTTTTTTTTTTTTTTTTTTTTTTTTTTTTTTTTTTTTTTTTTTTTTTTTTTTTTTTTTTTTTTTTTTTTTTTTTTTTTTTTTTTTTTTTTTTTTTTTCTCTCTCTCTCTTGTTGCGTCTTTGGCTTTGGGATCAAAGTAATGCTGGCCACATTAAATGGATTTGGAAGTGTTTCCCCTTCATCACATTTTTGTAAAAGCTTAGAAAATATTGTTGTTAATTCCTTAAATGTTGGGTGGAATGCTTCACCAGTGAAGTCATCTGACTGTTTTGTTATAAGGTTTTATTGATTCAATATTCTTATTCATTATTAATCTGTTCACATTTTCTATTTCTTTCTGATTCACTCTTGGAAGGTTTTATGTTTCTCAGAATTTATGAATTTTTTAGGTTATCTTTCTGTTGGTGTAAAATTATTCATAATAGTCTCTTACGATCCTTTTTATTTCCGTGGCAGCAGTTGTAATGTCTCCTCTTTCATTTCTGATTGTATTTATTTGAGTCTTCTGTTTGGTTTTTATTTATAAGAACCTCTCAATTTTGTTTATCTTTTCCAAAAGCAACTCATTTGGTAACTTTTATATTGTTGTATACGTTCTGTTTCTTTAATTTATGCTATAATCTTTGTATTTCCTTCATTCTACTTACTTTGGCTGAGTTTTTTTTTCTTCTTCATTGAGTTCTATGAAGTGTAAAGTTAGGTTGCTTATTTCACATCTTCCTTCTTTTTTAACGTGGACCTTTATTTCTGTTAACTTTCTTCTTACTGCTGTTGCTGCGTCCCATAAGTTTTGACATATTGTGTTTTCATTTCCATTTGTCTCAATATATTTGAGACAGTATTTCTGACATCTCGAGACAGATTTTCTATTTGATTTCTTCTTTGACTCAAATATTGTTAACAGAGAAACGTATTAGAAAAGTTGGTGCAGTACACTAATATATTTTAAAGTCTATATGCTAATGTGTAATGTGCAAAATAAACACAGCTAATATGAATTTCATAATTAAAATGTCATGTTATTTGAAAAATAAACAAACAAAAGGCAAAAAAAATCTTAATTTGTAATGACAAAATGACAATGAAAGGGCAAGGACATGATAACAGAATAGAAAGAATATGTGTGGAGCAGCAAAGACTTACTTAGACACCTGTGTGATTGATTGATTCTTATTAAAGGATAAAAGATGACAAAGTGAGGATAAGATACAAAAAACACACTATAAAATTGAATGAATTATTTTCTCACTTAATGAAAATTAAATTAAATAACCACTAATGTGTTGAGTTTCTGTACCTTTCAAAATGAAGTAACTATTTTGGAAAGAAAGTGGGATGTCTAAGTTATTAAAGGAAATATAAACCTGCTTATCAAACACCAAATAATGATTAGAAAAACTGACAGGCAAAGTAAAGTTTGTTGTGGTAAATGTTTTACTCCCCTTGTTTATAATTTCAAGGGAAAATGATAAGCTAATAGTGATAAAATAGCATATATGACTAGAAAAGAAACAAGATGCAAAATATTTTGTTATACGTGAGTGGTTCCCAAGCAAAAACTTTTTCAAAAATATTACTTTCTACAATATGTTTTTAACTGTTTGCATACTTGATTTTAAAAAGCAAGTTTCTTTATATTGACTTTTTTGTATTTATAATGTTGTTCTCATCTGTATATTTTGACAATGATGATCAGGATTTCTTTACATAATAAACTTGCTGTAAAATATAGTTTTGCATTAAATTTTATTGCTATTCATTTTGAAATAATTAAAATATATTTTCTATAAATTTGGGGACATATTTTCTAAGAAAATCCAGTATGATGTTCTTTAATATATTGTTGAGAAAACAGGAAATTATTAAAATAATTCAGTCTCCCCAGAATATTTGGGGAGGAAAGGGCCCTGAGTGTACTCACGACAATTTTTAGTGCTGGGAAGAAAAGGGATATATATTACCAATGTTTTAGAAAGAGTCAACATCCATGGGACCCTGTGAGCCCAAGTACAGCCACTGAATTATCATGGGAAATTAGGCAGAGCTATTATTTTTCTTGGATGTTTTTCTTTCTGTTGACACTCAGGTTTATGAATCAATCCACAATTGCTGTATGATCGTTGTTTCAATGACTTTTTCTCAAGTGTCTCTCAATTTTTAGACTTAAGATTGAAAAGCAAATAATAATTGTTGTTTGACATTAAAGACACCAAAACTTTTCTCCCCAAAATATTAAAAAATTGTTAAGTTAAAGGCACTAAAAATGGACAGAAACACTCTTCCTCAGCCTCTGTTTACCTGATGGGAAGTGATAAATCCTTTCTTACTGGAGACAGCACTTTCTCATTGACCCAGAGAATGCACCAACAGACAACACCAGAGACATCTGGGAAGAAATTGTACTATCTTCCCATATTTTACCACCTTTTAAAAGAGGAAAACTGCTCTCTCCTTTGTCTTGACACTGTATAGGATTTATGGCTCTTTATTAAAATACAATTTAAGTAAAGCCCCTAAGCTGTTGCTTTGTAAGAAATACTTTTGAACTCAAGCCTCTCCCATGTATTAAGAATGGGTTAATGAACATTCGCTTGTGCTGGGAACAGATTAATGAACTTCTGCGTGTTTTAATTTTGTTAATTTGGCTTTAATTTTCAGGAGAGTGTCTCAACTAAGAAGCTAAAAGGGGAAATAACAGAAAACCAATTTTTTTTTTCCCTGCAGCGTATATACGCACATACACACCAAGGTAAGAAATGCCTTTCTTCATTAGTACCATCTGTGTCAATATGTAATGTTTTATGTGGCTCAGACCTAGGACAAACATGAATAAGTTAGGAAAAATGCTATAGAAAGAGGAAGAAACTAAGGAGAATGAAGTAAAAGAGAACAGGAGAGAAATAGCAAATTGAGTAAAAAGGGAACAGCAGAGTATTGTCAATTCCAGTAGGATTTATAATGCAGTAACCCAAATAGCTAGTTTGCTTATCTCATGAAAAACACAATTCAGATTAAGTAGAATGTAGTTCACTTGATATTTGATTATTTAAATAAATGTGATTTCAAGGAGATATGACAAATAGTCCTCCTTTTGGGAAATTCAGTTCATTCTTATATGGGTATCATGTTAGAAAGAACATGGGTATCATGAGACTATTTAAACGTAAAGATATTTCTACCTGTTAAAAGAGATTCACTAGACCTATCTCCTAAAGTCACAAGGCTAAGGTATATAGCTGTATTTTGGGTTTCCTTCTTTCTAGGAGCAGCCAGAGTCAAAAAAGTGTTTTCAAATTTTGTTGAAAAGCGTGAACCATACAACAATGAATTTATTTTAATATAATCGCTTTACTTCTTTTTCACTGAACCCAAAGTGTGTTTAATTTGCAATGCTATTGAACATGTGAGGGAAAAGTCAAGAAAAAGCCACTAACATTACGTCTGAAATGCTCACCCTTACTCCAGAGGAAAGAAGAGGTTAACATGGTCACAGAGGAACACATGGTATGGATGAATTTCTAAAACCTCAGTTTCTAGAAAAGAGCTATCATGGGGAGGTGGGGCAGGAGAATCTCTTCATTTAGAGGGAAAGCTGACACTTGCCCCAGTAATCCAGTGTTGTTTCAATTTCCCTAGGATGGTACAATTGTGTCATGAATGTCTTCTGCCTTAGGATGATGGTGCTAAATGAAAATAGAAGAAAAGAGAATTTTTTGTTTTTCCTTTGTTTGTTTTGTTTCACTTTTAGAATGGTCTTAGGCCAATTTTGGCTTGAGGGGTCTTTCCATATTCAGGAAAACAGTCAACTTACAATAATTCTCCTGACTTTTTGACAAAGTTAGACTCGATTCAGTGTTTTTAACAATGATTAAAGATATTCATCAGTGTCCTATCTGCAGCCACTTTTTGGTCAGTAATTGAACAAATCATGACCATTAGCTAATTCACAAAATAAACCATCTATAACTCCACGAATAAAAGGAGTATGTACATAAAAATGACCGTGTGAGAGCTAAGGATTATTACCTGTCAATTAGGATCACTGACTTGGCACACAAATAAATAAAATAAATAATCTCAGCTATAAAATACATATGATAAATAAAATGGAATAAAATAAACATGTAATAAATATAAAAGGCAATAAATATATAATAAAATATCTAATTGAAAGGAATAAATAGAAAAGGGAATCATGTAAATATATAATGTGAAAAATAAATACAAAAGCAAATAAAATAAATATGTATTAAAATACTAATTATAATAGGGAGTAAAAGTCTCAGCTATAAAAGGAAAAATCTCTTTTCCAAAGAATTTTATATTCAATTAGAAAATTAGGAACAATCGTATGTTAGCGTTTTAAAAATCATACTAATGTAATTACATGATTCTGATTTAATAATGAAATAAATATTTTATTTTCTAGGAAAACAAGTACAAAAATGTTTATTTCTGAAATGCAACAGGCAACTTTTCAATATGCAGGTATCCAATATCAAACACCCTTCACAATACACAGAAAATAGAATAATTAGCTGCCTTTCATATTAACATAGTAGATGACTGGCCTGGTTTTCGGTATCATCCCATCTCTGATGATACTATTCAGCAAACATTGTCATCATCAGCGCCAAGTGGTGTTGCTTAAGGCTTCCGTGCCAAGTGCCTGTAATGCCAACTTGTGACAATTCAACTTCTGTAAATTGCTAATATAGCAATTTACAATTCGTTCAGAATGATTTTTGAAGATCTGAATTAAGTGAATCAAGTTTTGTATTTCTATTTAAGTTCACCTAGTATAGATGCCTTTCATTAACACACTATGTTAGATTGTACTATTACTAATAAATATTCAGTGTTCCTCTCTGGGGAAGATTGATGCTTCCCCACTACAGTGGTTTTAGGAATGCATGTAACTTACCTTGGCCAATTACAAGTGAGCATAAATGTGGTACCCCAGAGCCGCAACTTTTAAGAGTGAGGAAACAGTTTGTGTGATCTCTTCTTTCTGTTTGAGCTTGGCAAATTGTCTAGATAGATGCTGTCCCATCAGTTTGGGTTCCTGAGTGAAGACAACATGCAATTGAGTTGACTTCTTGTAAAACACTAAGATTTGGAAGTTTTTTGTTATGCAATTATTACCTAGCCAAACCTGATTAATACACCACATAAATTAATGGATTAGGATAATATGAATATCTTTGCCTGGGCACAGGCAGTACCACCACAAAAAAAAATGACCATTTATATTACAGGTGAGCACTGAGAGTGTCACAAGAAAATGAAATTGTTACTAGATGCTTTAGTTAAATCAATAAAACAAAAGATGTATACATGAAATATTTCTCCCTATTTTTCAGTTTATCTTTTTTTTTTTTTTTATATACTTTTTATTGCATTTTAGGTTTGGGGGTACATGTGAAGAACATGCAAGATTGTTACATAGGAACACACATGGCAGTGTGATTTGCTGCCTTCCTCCCCAT
>PVKV010027418.1:0-26466 GCA_004027835.1 Alouatta palliata | reverse complement strand
CTCTATCCCTCTTTCTGATTTATTTTTCTGTGTAACCCTCATGGCCAGCTACAAGGCAGGAACTCAATAAATAGCTATAGGATTCCTTTTTAAAAGACTCGTAAAACATTTATAAAATACCTACTTTTATTAAGCACTGTGCTTGATCCTATACAAAGCAACTGCTGAAAGCCAAGAGCCATTCTGATCAAATGGCTGCTGTCCAGTGTGTGTGCACAGCCAGAGACGCTGCGGGGCAAGCCATGCGTGGGACGGCAGAGCAGGTGTCTTCCATGATGCCATCACCAAAGGTCAGGGTATATGCTCAGTCTTCCACACCTTCTCTCTCAACAACATATTAATTAAATTAATTCCATAAAATAGATGCTTGTGAGGTAACTTCGAAGTGCCAAGAACAATGCCAGGTGTCAGGGATACACAATTGAACTTGTCCTCAATCAGCTCAAAATACAGATGAGAACATACCAAACAAAGGGATGCCTGACACATAAGGACAACAGTAACACAGTAATCTCTATACACATGACAAAAAAAAGTATTATGAAAACATGGTGAAAGGTGACAACTTCCAGACGAAGAGTTACATGTTGGGTGATGTTGAGTCGAGTCTTGAGAGGTAGGTGGGAATTCGACTAGGAGAGGGAAGTTGAGGGTGTAGAGAAGGCAGAGGGCATTTCAAGTGCAGAGAAGAGTCTAAGAAAAGGCATGAAATAGAAAATCCAAGGCTAGTCATAGTGACAGTGGGTGACAGGACATAGGGTGGGGAAGGGAAGCAGGATCAGCCCTCAGAGGCCCTCAACAGTCATGCCTATGAGGTCAGCTTCATTCTAGAGAACAATGGGGAACTACTTGAGATTTTGTAGTAAGAATATAATAGCAAACAAAAGTTCATGAACCTAACTAACAGTTCTTCAAACTTTTTACATCTTCATCCCATACAGCTTCTTGGAGTATCTACTTTATAAGTATCCTAACTACTGTCTAAAACAAACCATTCCCATTATTGGTCCTAAGACAGCAGATGCTTCTGGTTTGTGCTTAGTTTCTGTCCTCTAAGGGATTATAATGTAAGGTAGATTCACAGACTCTAACTGACATATAAAGAACAAACTAACGAAAATAGAAGAATCCACAAATAAGTTGAACAGCTAAATATCCACTATTGTATTTCATAATAGAACATGGTCTCATGAATTGAGAAATCCTCTACAAAGCCTTCTTGACCCTTGCTGCTCTTGGTTCTAAATAATAATAATTGCAACAGCAGCTAAGAATGATATCCTTACCATCTGTGAGGCCTGGGCTAGAAATTGGAATATGTTATCATACTTAATCCTCCCAACAAGACATAAAGTAGATGCTATTGTCCTAGTTTTACACATGTGAAAGCTGCGGCTTGGAGAAGTTAAGTCATTTGCCCATAGCCAGTCGGTGGTCAAGTAGAATCTGAAATGAGGTCTATGACTGCAGAGCACATAACCTTAACCACTGCTGTTAGCATGTGTTCAACATTTCATAATCAGTTGTATACACTTCTAATCTTCCTTATCCGGAAAGTTCTGTGAAAGCAACATACAATTTTTTTTTTCTTATACAGTGGTCTCCCCCATCCGTGCTTTTGCTGTCTACAACTTCAGTTACCTGTGGTCCAGAAAAATATTAAATGGAAAATTCAAAAAATAAATAATCCATAAGTTGTAGATTGCATGCTGCTCTCAGTGGCATGATGAAATCTCCTGCTATCCCTTTGTCTAGTATATCCACACTGTGTACACTATCCACCCACTAGTCATCAACATTGTCTGCTCCTGACATTCAGCCATCAACATCATCATAGACAGATGATCCAGGGTTACAGGAAGTCGATGAGCTTCCTTCTGTCGTCATCAGATGGTCAATAATAGCCTAACACTACATCACAATGCCTACATCATTCACCTCACTTTATCTCAGTACTGAGGCATTTTATCTCTCACGTCATCACAAGAGAAAGGGTGAGTACAGCACAATATTTTGAGAGAGAGATAGAGATCACATTCACTTAACTTTTAATACAGTATATTGTTATAATTGCTCTATTTTACGATTAGTTACTGCTGTTACTCTCTTAGTATGCCTAATTTATAAATGAAACTTTATCACAGGTATGTATGTATATACAGGCATACCTCATGTTATTGCCCTTTACTTTGCTGTGCTGTGCAAATAGTGCATTTTTCACAAATTGAAGGTTTGTGACAACCCTTCATAGAGCAAATCTCTCTGCACCATTTTTTCCAACAACACATGCTCACTTCATGTCTCTGTCAGATTTTGGTAGTTCTCATATTATTTCAGATTTTTTCATTATTAGATCTGTTGTGGTAATCTGTGATCAGTTATCTTTGACGTTACTATTGTAATTGTTTTGGGACACCACAAGCCACACCTACATATAATAGCAAACTCAATCAGTAAATGTTCATATGTGTCTGACTGCTCCATCAGCAAGCTATTCCCCCAACTCCCTCCCCCCTTTTAGCCTCCCTATCCCGAGACACAACAATATTGAAATTAGGCCTCTAAGTGTTCAAGTGAAAGGAAGAGGCACATATTTCTGACTTTAAATCAAAAGATAAAAATGATTAAGTTTAGTGAGGAAGGGGCAAGTCAAAAACCAAGACAGGCTGAAAGCTAGGCCTCCTGTACCAAAGTTAGGCAAATAGTGAATATAAAGAAAAAGTGCTTGAAGAAAATTGAAAGTGCTATTCCAGCAAATACATGAAAGAAAAGAAAACAAAACAGCCTGATTGCTGGTATGGAGAAAGTTTGAGTGGTCTAAATAGAAGCTCCAACCAGTCATGAAGGAAATTAAAGTGCGACTCTAGTGAACACACACATGATAAGAAAGCCAAACAGCCTTACTGCCGATATGGAGAATGTTAGTGGATAGACGATCCATCTGGCCACAACATTCCCTTAGGCCAAAGCCTGTTACAGAGCAAGGCCCCACCTCTCTTCAATGTAGTCAAGGCTGACAGAGGTGAGGAAGCTGCAGAAGAAAAAACTGAAGCTAGTAGAGGTTAGTTCACGAGGCTTAAGGAAAGAAGCTATCTCCATAACATAAAAATGCAAGATGAAACCTCAAAAGCACAGGCAATAAAAATGAAAATGAATGAATGGGACTTCCATAAACTAAAAAGCTTCTGCACAGCAAAATAAATGATGAACAGAGTCAACAGACAACCTGCAAAACAGAAGAAAATATTCACAAACTAGGCATCTGACAAGGAATAAATAACCAGAATTTACAAGAAACTGAAACAACTCAACAACAACAAGAAAAACAATGCCACCAGAAAGAGGGCAGAGGACGTAAATCAACCTTTTTTTAAAGCTATACAAATGGCCAAAGAGCATATAAAAAATGCTCACCATCACTAATCATCAGAGGAATGCAAATTAAAACCACAGTGAGATATCATCTTATAGCAGCCAGAATGGCTATTATTCAAAAGACAAGAAATAACACATGTTGGCGAGGATATTGAAAAAAGCAAAAGTTTATACACTGTTGGTGGGAACGTCAATTAGTACAATCTCTGTGGAAATCTGTATAGAGATTTCTCAAAGAACTAAAAATAAAATAACCATTTGATCCAGCAATCCCACTACTAGGTAGCTACCCAAAGGAAAAGAAATCATTATATCAAAAAGACACCCATACTGGTATGTTTATTGCGGCACTATCCACAATAGAGGAGATAGGAAGCCAACCTATATGCTTCATCAGCAGATGACTGGATAAAGACAATGTGGTATATATATACAATGGAATACTATTAATTCATTAAAAAATAAAATCATGCCATTTGCAGCAACATAGATGGAACTGGAGACCATTATCTTAAGTGACACAGAAAGAAAAATACCATACGTTCTCCCTTACAAGTGGGAGCTACATAATGTGTACACATGGATGTACAGTGCAGAACTACAGAGCATATCCTCTGCAGATAAGTGAGTATTTCCTTCAATGCCTTGCATGAACTCAAGAAACACTCAGTGAATGAATGGCAACACTGTAAGGCACTGAGAATATGGGATACAGGAGTAGAGACATTTAAAAAACTGTCATTTTACAGACATCACTGTGAGGAGAGGTGTGGCAGTCAGCTTCCAAGATGGCCCCCAGTGGCCCTCGCCTCCTGGTATTCATATCCTTGCACTGTCCCTACCACAAAGAATCAGTCCTGCCCTGTGTGTCCAACAGAATAGCCGTACCCTACAGCTTGGAAAGCATGAGGCAAGACCCTGAAGTTAGAAGTGGGGTCGTGAAGGGAAGTCTTTGAGGTTCCCAGGCTGCCTTCCCAGCCAAAGGGGAGCTGTCATCACCCGCGAAGAAGGAGGACCATGCACTGACTCTCTGGAAGCCCTTCTTGGTCAACATGTGCATGGCCACAGGGTTCTGCTCAACAGCAACACATAACCTGACCCTCCTCCACTCCACCTCCACCCACCGTCTGCCCCTGCCCACAGAGCCCACCCCGACTAGCAGGCATGCCACGGTGGGTAAGGGCCGCTGGACCTCATACAGAGCCGGGCCCCTGGACAGACGTTGGTTCTGCACTGAAACCCTTCTTCCCCAGATGTGTCTCACCCCTCATCCTTTTACTTTTTGCCCCTTCCTCTTTGAGTACCAAATCCACAAGCCATTTTCTGAAGAGAGCGAAGGAGAAGACCATGCTGGTGGCGCAGAGGGAAGGGGCCTACACCCGTCTCGGGGCTTGCCCCACCCCAGGGCTCCCTTCTGGAGCAGCCCAGGCAGGTGGCATATCAACAGGCCCCCTCGAATGGGCAGGGAGCAACTCTCCACTCCATATTTATTTAAACAAAATTTCCCCCAGAAGTGTCTATAGTGCACTAGGATTTTCTTGAACCAATAATGTATTAACATGTTTTTGATGTCAGCCCTGTATCAAGGGCTTTATTGAAAAGTACAATAATGAATCCTCAGGTAGTACTGGGAATGGAAGACTTTGCCATGGACCGGCTGCATCAGACAAGTACTGGGAAGGAGGATGGTTGTAAGCAGTCGTTATTTAGTGATACTGTGGGTAACATGAGAAGATAGAACAATGCTGTGGTATATAATGAACACGTGGGTGTTTAATAAGAAACATGGGCTGGGCACAGTGGCTCACGCCTGTGATCCCAGCACTTTGGGAGGCCAAGGCAGGTGGATCACGAGGTCAGGAGTTTAAGACCAGCCTGGCCAACATGGTGAAACCCCGTCTCTACTAAAAATACAAAAATTAGCTGGGCATGGTGGTGCATACCTGTAATTCCAGCTACTCCAGAGGCTGAGGCAGGAGAATTGCTTGAACCAGGTCCAAGAGGCAGAGGTTGCAGTGAGCCAAGATGGAGCCACTGCACTCCAGCCTGGGCTACAGAGCGAGACTTATGTCAAAAAAAAAAAAAAAAAGAAAGAAAGAAAGAAAAGAAACATGATGTGAGATGACTTTGTTCCACTTATTCTCCTCCCTGTTATCTGCTAACTCTAGTTCATGTCACTGCTCCCCCATGTGTATTAGAATGTATGTAAGGTCTTCTTGTGTCCTGATGAAAAGTATGTGCTTGAAATGAGAAAATAAATAAATACAATAATTTTTTTTACACTCCAGAAGGAATGAACATTTTAGATTAGTTCATGACTACTGACCTGTCTCCTGTTTACACCATCAGAAAAGCTGACACAATAGCTGTTTTCCCGGAAGACTTTTCCTGGCAGTCACAACAGGAAGAGGCCTGTGGAGAACCCCAGGGAGCAGGGCAGAGCACTCCCATTAGGCTGCCACACTTAAGGTTTGTAACAGGAAAAAAACACCAATGATTCAGTCTTTGGCATCTCCCATGCCATCTGCATCGATGGCAAACATAGCTTCGGCTTCAGGAACACAGGGAGAGTCATAGATTTTGCAGATTCTGGTTTCTCCTCTTCCTTTCCTCAGATACAATCTGGTTGTTGATGCATGGGCGATTATATTTCCTCCAATAGGTTTTTTGGGATGGGCAGCAAACATGGCTGCTCCATCCACCTCGGCTACCCCCTGATTAGTGATTACCACTGCAACACCAAACTCATCAGCAAGTCACAGAAGCATCCGCAGAAACCCGGCCAAGTGTATCTGCCTGGCTGAAAGCTCACCTCGACCCGAGTAGCCTGTTCTGTAAAGGGTAGTGGCACTGTCTACAATAAGGAGTGCATACCTAGATGCTACCATCGTGGCTGATGCTTGATAAAGGAGCTGGGTCTGGCAGTCTGTGTTGAATGCTCAAGCATATGCTACATTATGCAAGACATCATTGCCAGAGAGACCATACCTCTCAGCCGCTGCTTGCAGCTGTTCTGCCCTAAAGTACCCTTGGTGTCAATGTACATGGCCTTTCCTTCACCTCCACCCCAGTCAATGGGAAGCTGGCAGGTGACAGCCAGTGTATGTATGACAGATCTGGGTCTTCCCAGTTAGGAATGCTCCAAACGTTTCTGTGATGGACCCAGTCTTAATTCTACCTTGAAGTAGTTTGTGAAGCTCTTTGAAGCCAGTAGTAATCTGCGATCTCTGACCACCTTTGGTGGAATTCAGTTGCACGGTGCAACCCACTGGAACTAATTTAGCCATTTCAGCCAGAATTGTATCAGCTTTGGCTTCCAATACCCTTAATATTTACTAGCTCCTTCTTTGGTGCATAGGCAACAGTCTCCATAGTATAGAGACTGTTCCAGCTTCTTCCGATTTTTTTCACATCGTTGGCTTTTATGCCACACTGCTCTAACCATGAAATGGGTCGTAGGCCAGACCTTTCTTCTTCCACTGAAGTATCTGCATTTGCTTCAAGCTGCGTCTACATTGCCATTACTCGGCCCTCAGCGCGGTTCGCTTCCACAGGCCGCGCGCTCCGACTTCAGCTGTGGGCCTGGCACGTGTGCAACTGGCACAGACCCCAACACCACTAGGTTGCGCCCCACTTCTCTACTCACTTGCCCCCAGCCTTCTGCGCACACCCCAGGCGAGTTTCAGCCCCAAGCTGCGCGCCTCGGTAAGCGTTGCGGCTGCCGGCACTCCCCAGGACATTCATAAAGCTTAGATATTACGAAATAATAAACTTTGTCTGGAATTACACACAGGCACTTTACTAAAAATGCTAACATAGACCTATGGTTACCATGTAAAACCATCTTCTAGATGTGAAGACACTAGCAAAGAGCCCTTTCCTTCACCCTTCCTTTTCTCCCTCTTCTACCATCCCAGTGACTAAGTATAGGACTATATCTAGCTCCAAGAGGTGGAGTAACAAAGGTCACTCCCAGAAGACAGGGCTTCCTAAAATCTAACAAAGGAACATTTATAGATAGATTGTTTTACTACATCTATTTTTTAACATACTTTGAGCATTAGGGCTTGTTTGTCTTTTAACAGCATTAGGGCTTGTTTGTCTTTTAATACCCATTACTGGCCGGGCGCAGTGGCTCACACCTGTAATCCCAGCACTCTGGGAGGCCAAGGTGGGCATATCACCTGAGGTCCGGAGTTTGAGAGCAGCCTGACCAGCATGGAGAGACCCCATCTCTACCAAAAATACAAAATTAGCTGGACATGGTGGCACATATCTGTAACCCCAGCTGCTTGAGAACCTGCGGCAGGAGAGTCATTTGAACCCGGGAGGCAGAGGTTGCAGTGAGCCGTGATTGTGCCATTGCACTCCAGCCTGGGCAACAAGAGTGAACCTCCATCTCAAAAAAAAAAAAGGAAAAAGAAAATGCAGACATAAGGGACAATGATGAATGTGCCTCGCTATAAACACACTGGTATAAAGCCCTTTGCACTTTGCTCCTCCTTCCTCCCCAAACTAGCACAAATATAATAATGTGTACGGTTCAGGGAATTGGATTGCTCAATTTCCAAAAGACAATATTTCACATCAAAAGGATATCTACAAAATGTGTCATTTACCTCTACTTCTAACATGGTTTGTGCACTTCTAAACATCTAGAAAGACTAGATGGTGTTTTAAATAAGACATAGGTTTGTCCATTATATACACAGTAGTGTGGAATAAACTACACACACATATCAGTGGTTATACTGAAAGTGTCTTCTCAGTAGGAACATTCTATCCTAGAACCTTTCATTCCTTTCAACTTCTCTTCACCATCGCAAATGGATATAGGCACATGGGTCATTTAGAGCTGAGGTTATTTCACTTCCAAAAGTCCTTTTCAGAAGACAGTCTTCCGGTGAATTTTAACAAAGCATACAACATGTGTTAGTTCACTAACTCTGTTTCTGTCATACATTGGCAATCTCTTTACTATCTAGAGACTGGACTAGATATTATAAAATTAGGACTCATTTGTCCAGTATATACACAATATGTACAGTATATCAAAGATAAATAAAATGCATGCAACACACAGGCAATGGATTAAGCCGAAAGTTTCTGATAAACACTAGCAAAACACCTTTTGCAATTTCTTCCCTCTTACCACCCTCAACCCAATAAACAAGAACAGAGAGTATACTGTTTGCAGAGGTAGTTCAACAACTCCACTTCCAAATAGTATTTCCCATCTGTTTTTAAAAAGCTGTTTACAAAAAAAAAAAAAATGCGATTATACTACTTCTACTTTTAAATAATTGCCTGCCAGGTGCAGGGGCTCATGCCTGTAATTCCAGCACTTTGGTAGGCTGAGGCGGGTGAATTATTTAAGGTCAGGAGTTCAAGATAAGCCTGGCCAACCTGGTGAAACCCCATTTCTCATAAAAATACAAAAATTAGCAGAGTGGTGGTCGCGCACACCAGTAACCCTAGCTACTGGAGAGGCTGAGGCAGGGGAATCGCTTGAGCCTGGGAGGCAGAGGTTGCAGTGAGCCGATCGCACCACTGCACTCCCGTCTGGGTAACAGAGTGAGACCCTTTCACAATAAATAAATAAAAATAAAAATAAATAAATGAATAATCAAGCATTTTCAAATGTCTAGAAAGACTAGATATTTCATTTAACTTGTCCACCGTGTACACAGCACCGTTAAATAAAACTGTACGCACATAGCAATGGTTATAATCTGACGTAGCTTCTAAAATGACCTTTTTGGCCTTGAACCATTCTTTCCTCACTTCTTTCTCTCTGCCTTCAATCCAGTGGACAAGTACAGGCACATGTAATGCTTAGAGATGAGCAAATTTCTATTCAAAAGTCATTGACAGAAGACAAGTCTTCCTAAAAATTTCAACACAAGGAATAAAAATATGCTAATTATCTTGGTACTCTGCCATACACTGGAAACCTCTTTAACATCTGGAGACTAGATGCTGCAAAACTGAGACTCGTTTTTTCATTATATGCACTATCTGCACAGCAAAACAAAATGCACAAAACATACAGAAAACTGGTGTCTGAAAATGTCCAAGTATGAACACACTAGCATATTACCTTTCACAATTTCCTCCCTCTCACTTCCTCTAAGTCAATTAACAAGTATAGACAGTACGATACTGCTTACAATTCAATTTCCAAAAAAAGAGTATTTCCCACAAGTTTTAGCAAAAAGATATTTACAAAGTGCTATGTTGCCCCCTCAACATTTAACATCCATCAGGCACTTTAGACATCTAGACAGACTAGATGTTTCAGGTAAGGAGTTCATTTGTCCACTATGTACACAGCAGTCTGGAATAAACTGCACACATGTAACCATAGTTTTCATCTGAAAGAGTCTTTGAAATATGGACATTCTGGCCTAGGACCCTTCCCAGCTCCATCAACCCAGCGAGAAAGAATGCTCAGCTTTCCAGAAGACAAGCTTTCCTTGGAATTTTAAAACAAAATGTATGAAATATCTTAGTTCACTAACTCTACTTTTGCCATACACTGGCACCCTCTTTAACATCTAGAAAAACTATATGTAAACTAGGACTCATTTGTCCTTTATACACACTATATACAGAGGTGAGTAACACAAAATGCGCAGACATGACAGATAATGGTTCATCTTGCCTCACTGTGAGGGCAGTGGCACAGAGCTCTCTACACTTCACCCTTCTCTCAACTCCCCTGAACCAGGGTTCAAACACACTGCAGATTACTCAACAGGTGGTTTTGTTTCCAGGTTTCGGGGTGCAGGGGAGGTTTAGCTTTCTCCTGCTGGGATCCAGGCTCTTGGTCTCTTGCTCTCCTAAGAATGGGACAGGGGACCACAACGGCACAGTACGCTTGCAAATAAATACTGGACCCAAAAAGATTTTGCAGAAAGTGATTTATTTAGGCAGAGAGAAAGAGAGAGAAACAAGAAGAAGGGGAGAAAGAGAAACAGCTAGCTCTCACACTGAGTGAGGTGAAAGAAAAGCTGCTTTCTCCTGAGAAGGGTTCCCAGAGGGGGAAAATCAGGGAAGGAAAGGTCCTCTCATACTGAGCGAGAGAATCCAGAAAGATGGAATCCAGGAGAGAGAAAGCAGGTTCCACAAAAGCAGTGGAAGGGGACCCAAGTATGGAATCCAAGGAGGTGTGGAAGAAGGGGACTTTTAGCCTGGGAGGAATTCCCATCTTCTCTAAGTCCCCTGGCCAGTGAAAAGAGTTCCTTTAAACTTCCGCTGGAGTGATTGATCTTTGATCCTTTCCCGCATGTGCCAAACTTAGACAAAGAACGTTAAGTCTCCTGGATGGAGGCATGGGGGAAGGCAGGTAGGGCCTGTCCCTAGGAAGTTCCTGCCCCAGAAACTACGCCCCCTTGTGGACCCGGGAAGATAACACATTCCCTCAGTTTGGCCATTCTCTCCCAAAAACAACATTTCAGGTGAATTTTAACAAAAAGATAGTTTCAAAACATGTTTGTTATTCCCTCTAATTTTTACATCTATCAGGCACTTCAGAACACCATGGCTGCAATGGTGGACCCCTCTAGGATTCTCAGCAACACCAAGTACAAATTATCTGTTACTAATGAACAAAGCTGACAAGCCGGCACAGCTCACACGGTGCTCCTCAAATCCACAGGTGCAAAGCACCACTATTAATTAATCATTATGTTTCATGTTCTGACTAGGGGTCAGCAGTTGCTTTAGCAAAAGAGCTCAGGCAGATCTAACCTGCTTGAATTAATCCTGACAACACCTACAAGTAACTGATATTTCTGGGTCATAAGACAGGCATAGATCTAGTTTGAGTAGGTAGTTCCAGTTTTTCAAAGCAGCTGATCCAGCCTTTGCCCCCTTGCAGCAGTGTGTGAGAGTTCCGTGTACTTGCTATCCCTGCCAGCACTTGGCATCGTCAGTCTTTTGAATTTTGTTCATTCTGTTGAATGTCGTGATGTTTCATGGTGAGTTTAATTTGCATTTCTCTGATGAGTAATGATATTAAACATATTTCCATATTTCTTGCCCATTTTGTTTATCCTCTTTGGGGACGTGCCTGTTAATTCTTTTGTCTTAAAAAATTGTCTTTTATTTATTTGAATGTGTTCTTTAGATACTCAGAACATGAGTCCTTTGTTGGACATATGCATTGTGATTATCTTCTCCAAGATTCTGGCTTGTCTTTTCACTCAATAGTGTATTTCAAAGAGTAGAATTTATTAATTTTAATGAAGTTTAATGTATCACTTTTTTCTTTATTGTTAGTGCTTATGGGTCATGTCTAAGGAATCTTTACCTATCCCAAGGTCATGAAGATATTCTCTTACATTTCATTCTCAAATCATCATTGTTTTAACCTTCAGGTTAAGGTATTGATCCACGTCAAATTAATTTTTGTAAACGAGGTGAGCTAAGAGCTTAGTTCATATTTTCCAAATAGATATGGAGTTAATGTAGCATCACTTATTGAAAAAAACATTCTTCACTCCCTACATTGCAGGAGTGGCTTTGTGTCGATTCTGTGACCATTTATGTGCAGGCTATTTCTAGATCCCGCAGCCTCTTCCATTGGTCTATTTGTCTTTGTGTCAATACCACAGTGTCCTAATTAGCAAAGTTTTATTGTAAATCTTGAAATCTGGCATTGGAAGTCCCTCAACTTTGTTTCTGTTCTTTAACATTTGCCTGGGCTATTCAAGATCCTTTATAATTCTATACACATACAAGGCAATGTATTTCTGAACAGGCTCATGAGAAAACATAACCTCATAAGAAAACACAGCTCATTACACTTAGAAAGTGTTTCACCACTTGGGTGTTCTAGGGCAGTTTCACAGGAGAGAAATGCTCAGGTGGAACATGCCCAGAACAGGAGTCAGATGAGGATTGTGGGCAGAAGCATCAGCATCTGCAAAGACATGCAGTCCCATGATTGGGGCTGGATGTGGGGCAACAAGGAAAAGGGTAGGCTGGGGCCAGCCTGAGAAGGATCGGCCCCTGTGGCAGGGTCTGCAGGTACTCTCCAATGCTCACATCTTCCTCTTCTCCCTGGGCACAGAGAAGGATGGCATTTCCCAAGCTTGTCAAAGTTAAGTGGTGCACAGGTTGTTGCTAACGGCATGTGAGTGGAAGTGACAAGCTCTTTACTGTCTCTTTCCTCATCTCGTGGCTGCATGGCGAGGACTTCCAGTCACAATGTGCCAGAAGCCCGTGTCCCAGAGTGGCTGTGCAGAACAGCACGGATTTTTCATAGGAAGAGACACAGGGCAGGAAGAAGAACAGTTATGAAGCTATTGAGTTGTCTAGAAAGAGACAGTGAGAACCTGCACCCAGGTGGCGGTGGAGGGGACAGATGGCTCTTCTCCAACCCTTGTTAATTTTATCTAATGTTCCCCACTTTGGAATATGTTTCTGACAATGATATTTTGTGCAGTGAATAAAACTGATTCATAATATTCACATTGATGATGCTGATAAGTAAAGAGCAATAGAATGAGAAACACCTTTCAGAAAATATGTAGACAAAAGCAGTGATTCTGGTGTGCAGAGGACAGAAAGGCTTTATTTCACAGTAACCATCTGAATGTGACAGCCAAGCCCCAAAATGGACTCGCCACTCAAATTAAGTTCAGACCCTTTCACCATCACTACCACAATAAAATGTTATATTTGCTGTTTGCTTTCCCTGCACACTTAGCCCAACTGTCCCTATTCTACCTGGAAAAGGGGAGCTCAGGCTATTTCCTCGGAGGCTCACTGAAGTCCCCTTCCATCCTTTTAGTTCCTGTCTAAATTATTCCTAGACCGTCTGTTCTGCTTGCCTCACCCACCACCTCCCATCAGCAAAAAATTCAGTATGACCTTTCTCAGTAAGATATAATGAAGACTTCAGCTTTTACATTCTCACAAAGGACAAAACCTTTCAATTGACAAAAGCTATAAGAAGGAACAAATAATTTATAACATTTGAGTCTTCGGAAAGCCAGACGCAACAAAATTTCTGGGAAAATGGCCCCAGAAGACACAAGCACAGCCTCCTCTTTGATACTGACATGAAACATTCTCCGTCTTTTTACTCCTCCAAAGTTCTTTCCACGTTGAGCCATTTCGAGAGTGATTAAGCATTTTGGAGTCAGCAACGTTGCTAACAAACAGTGGAGAGATGAACCAGGGTCCTTGGTACGGAGGGGACACAGCAGTAGCTAAACCTGAGGGCAAGTCAGTCTTGCTCCTTTGCGTGTGTAACCGGGATGAAATTTTAACTTCACTGCTGTGTGTATGTAAAATGCCACATTATTTTCTCTAAAACAGATTGACTTCCATTTTGGGCTCTGTCACACCAGGCCAGAAGGAAATCAGTCATGACTGGGACAACCTCCCCATTCCCTCCTCAAAGTGAAGTGCAAGGGGTCTGAAATACACACACGGGCACGCGCATGCACACACCCAGACCCGAGGGTGATTCTTTTTCACGGAGTTTAGCTGTATGCATTTTCTAAAAATGCTACTTTTTATTTAAAATACATCAGGGACACTCCTCTTAGACAAGACATGACCTCTGAGAAGTGTGGATCGCAGAGCTGCCATCAGTGGAAAGCAGTACATGGCAGAAGTGGGGAGTGGGGACAACACCCGCCAGGCTGCTGCCGTGTCTTCGGCCAAGCTCCGGTAAGCAGACGGAAGAGTATCATGCAATCCCACATGGTGCTCAGTCGCACTCCAATCCTGTCCTCATTGCTTCTAACTACATGACTTTGAGCCTTAGTTTTCATATCCCAAAGTGGAAATAATAATAGTCCCACCTCCTAAGGTTGTTTTGAGTATTAAATAAGAAAAAGGCATGCCTGTAATCCCAGCACTTTGGGAGGCAGAGGTGAGTGGATCATTTGAGGTCAGGAGTTCGAGACCAGCCTGATCCATATGGTAAGATCCCATCTCTACTAAAAATACAAAAATTAGCCAGGCGTGGTGGCATGTGCCTGTAATCCCAGCTACTCGGGAGGCTGAGGCAGGAGAATTGCTTGAACCTGGGAGGCAGACATTGCAGAGAGCCGAGATGGTGCCACTGCACTCCAGCCTGGTCAACAGAGTAAGACTCCATCTAAAAAAAAAAAAAAAAAAGTACATGAAGTGCCTGGAAACAACATGAGTACAAAGAAATGTTAGTGCCTGCCCCTCATGGTAATGATATTTTTGGTGTGACAAATAATGGGGTGACCATGGGGACATTAGAGCAGTCTCCTTGAAGTCAAGACTATTCTGGAATACTGGGGTCTCTACAAACCCTTTCTGCTTTCTCCTCTCTGCTTGCAAACCCTCTCTACAACCGTGAGAGCTTGATTTCCTTCACCTGCATAATTTCAAAATGTATTTCATCCCTCTACATACTCTGCTTGTCAGAGACTATTGCAAACATCATCAACTTAAAAGAGGTCCAGCACGTGTCATCCTGGGCTGTATTCCATACGAATAACCCCCTTCATGAAACTGTGAGCATCTCCAGTCACCTGAATCTCATTCTCATGATCATCCTTTTAAACACCCTGGCTGTGCTGCTGAAAATTGCAGCACTGAAAGACATACTCAAAATCCCTGCCTAAGAAAACAGGGCATCGCCGGGCTTGCACAGAGTAAAATCTGTGGGTGCTGAACCCTTGCACTTAAGATTCCTCAACAGCTGGCTGAGGTGAACACACCTAGAGGCAATTTGCATTTACCCTCTGAATAAGCTTTTTAATCAAAAGTACTTTGGAATGAAGCATATTGAAATATCCTGCGTTTGCAGTGGATGGGGTTCACATGCCTGTGCAACGTATGCTGCTCGTGCCGTGGTTTACAATTACGACTTTGACTGAGTGTTCCCTCCTTCTGTTGCTGATGCTCTAGTGGGCTGCTTGCTTTTCATTATCACAGTGCTCGGAGCTGGAGGGTTCGCTGTTTCTATGGTTGCTGGCTTGGGGGTTAGAATGACTTTTCTTTTGGTTATTAGTATTGCAGAAGATACCAGTTATGAAACGTGAAGCAATCTTGTGATAGTGTCATCAAATGCGAACATCATAAAGACCTCAGCTAGGAGGTCATGCATAGCACCACATGCAAATTTCAACCATTACCATCCGAAGGACCCACGGTTCACACAACAGAGCATTGACTCAGACGGGAGTGCGCTATAAAGGCAGATTGACAGCCCCACCCAGGGCGACCGAAGCCGAATGTACATTTTACAGGATCTCCAGGTGCGTCATGCACATTAATGCCTGAGAGGCACCATCCTCAACCACCTTGGACTTGGGACTCTTTTGAGACATTACTCCAGGGCTTCCACAAACAAGATCCCGTTGAAGACAACAACCTAGTGGTCAATTGCCATGCTTCTTATCTCTCATGGCAGGAAAAGGAGTCTCAGCAAGTGACCCGTGTGGGGTGGAAGCTCTGACTCTTGGAGGAATCAGAATCCAGCCCAGACCTCTGAGGGGCTCCCCACACTGCCTGTGCACCAGCAAAAAAAAAAAAAAACCTGATTATTTTAAATCGGTTGCCTAGTTCTCTTTGACCCACTGACTTAGAGTCTCCTGGCACCACGGTCCTGGTGTCTGTTTTGTTATGAAGATCCCAGCCTTATGCAGCCAGTCTAGGGGCTTCATGCAAAACACCCACCCCATCCAGCCAGGCCATTGGAAAAATCGAGGTGTCAAGCAGCTGCTAACATTGATTTGGCAGCCAGCATTGTGGCTGGGGGATTTAAAAGTATACGTCAGGTGTTCGGCTCCCACATATCCCCTACACTGAGACAGGAAGGTGACAGGAAGGTGACAACAAATGGAGGCATTTCACCTTTGTGCTCGCAAGGCCTGACGCTTAGCAGGTGTTCTGTAAGTGTCTGCTAATGAGTGATGGTCATCAGTGGTCCCCACCCAACATAGTCTTCCAGCAGCCCCGATGCTGCCAGCCACTCCCTCCTTCCTGAACATTCTCCTCTCTGTGCCTCTGAAATAGCCCCTCCCTGACCGTTGTCTCTCTGATATAGCCCTACCTCATCTACCTTCTTTTAGGCTGCTCCTTCTTTACCCACCATGACATAGGGAGCTCACCAAGACTCAGGCCTTGATCCACTCCTCATCAGCCTGAACTTTCTTCACAAGGCAACCTGCTGATGCTTCCACTCTTAAATCTCAAACCTGCATCTCTGAGCTCAAGACTTAGACATCTTCCTGCATGCACAAGATGTCCAGTAAAGTGATTTGGAATCTCATGGTCCTTGTGTATCGTTTCAATGCTAGTCCCTTCAAGATGGAACCCCTGATCTTTCCCATTAACCTGGTCCTCGTCTCACGGTCCTTGACTCCACAAATGGCCCCAGTCTATGCAGTGTAGAAGACAGACACCTAAGAATGCTCTGTAACATTCTCTTCCTTTTCTCTCATATTCAACCCATCTCTAAGCTACTACCTGTCAATTTTACCTTCTAAGTGTCTCTCCAACATATACACCTGGTTTCCATCATCACCACAGCTACCGGCTTCTTCCAAGCTACAATCTGTAGCCGTCCCTTGCTTGGACTCCTGCGGGAGCCTTTGAATCTTCTCGCTACATTCATTCTGACCCCTCCAATCCATTCTCCACACTGCAGTAGGCAGCACCTCCACTGGCACCCAGACATTCCCACCCCCTGGCATTTACTCCCTCGTACAATCTCCTCCTGAGTGTGGGCCGAAGCAGGTGAGTTGTTTCTATGAATAGAATATTATAAAAGTGACAGAATGTCACATTTCAGATTCGGTTACAAAAAGAATGTTTTCTCTCTCTCCTGCCTTACCATTCAGGGGGAATAAAATTGCCATGTTGTGAGAAGCCTCAGGGAGAGGCTCATGTGACAATGAAGAAATGTCTCCAGCTAGCAGTGAGCAAAGGCCTGAGGTGTGCCAACAGCCACTTGGTGACCTTGGAAATGAACCCTCTCCCTATGCAATCCTTGACATAGCTGCAGCTCCTGCTGACACTGAATTGTAACCGTGTGGGAGACACAGAGGCAGAGGACCCAGCTAAGCCAAGATCAAATTCCTAACCCAAAGAACTGTGAGATAATAATATGTCGTTTTATGCAACTACACTTTGGGGTAATTTGTTACACAGCAATAAATAACAGATACACCTATTATATCACACTCTGCTTTACTTCAAGACCACCCATTCTTTAAGAGTAAAGACTAAAACCCTTGACTCCTAAGGGTCATGTGATCTGGCCTCTGCTGACCTCTGTGCCTCACCTGGCACCAGGCTCCCCTACATTCAGGGTTCCATGATGGTGCCTGTGGTCCTAGCTGCTTGGGCAGCTGAGGTGGGAGGATCCCTTGAGCCAGGAAGTTCAAGGCTACAGTGAGCCCTGACTCCAGCCTGGGTGACAGAGCGAGATCCTGTCTCTAAAAACACAAAAATAAAAAATAAACAGCAAACCTATGTGAATGGCGGAGTTCACTGGCTTTGGTCAAAGACTGGAATCACCTATGAAAGGGGAACCCCGTGCTGCTAGATTAGCTTGTTTCCATTGCGACGTGTTTTCACAGCTACTGCATGGTGCCATTGACATCTCATGTTCTAACCTCTCATCTCCTGACATCTTGTCCTCTGGCAGGTCCTTGAAGAAGTTCAGCTTCCTCTAGACACAGGGCCTTTGCACAGGCCTCTCCGCTCCAGATACCTGCAACTCAGCAGAAGTGTGGCTCCCTGTGGGAAGCCTCCCCTGACTCCTCAGTTCTACACTGGGCTCCACTGATGGATGCTCTTACGGATGCCTGTCCCTTGACTTTTCAGGATTGACCTGCTACCCTCAGTTTGTAATTTTGTTCACTCATGTCTATGGCTCTTTTACTACAGTCTGTCTCCCTCACTAGATCGTAAATTTCAGAAGAACAAAAACCATGTGGCAGAGCTCATGTCTGTTTAGGCCACCACTGTCTCCCCAGTAGCAGGCACATCAAAAGTTCTTAATTGATAGCTGACTAAATAATGAGTAGGTCTATGCCTTGCGTGGAGGTTGCTCTTCTGCCATACAGGAAAGTTTCCCGTCTCCCCTTTCCCAGTCCAGACATCCACACTTCTCTATAATCATTTCCAAGAACTATTGGGAGGCTAAAGGGGCTGAGGCCAGTCACACAGCTATGTGAGATACAGCAAAGGATACACCTTTGATCCTAAGTGCCCTGCACACCTTCCCTGTGCTGGGCACTGGCCTGGGTGGTGGGAATACTGCAGTGCACAAAACGGGTTCAGCCCTGGGGCTCACAGGGTTTCTAGTCTGGTGGGGGAGAAGATGATTACCAGATTATCACACTAATAGACACAGCAAGCCTCCATAATGGCAATGTGAGGGAGTTATGAAAACACGTCTCAACGGAACCAAGCTAATCTAGCAGCAGGGGTCCCCTCTCTTACAGGTGATCTCAATCTTTGACCAAAGTCAGTGAATTCCACCATTCACAGAGGTTTGCTCTTTCTCTTTTATTTTTGTTTTTTTAGAGACAGGGTCTCGCTCTGTCACCCAGGCTGGAGCGCAGTGGCACCATCAGGGCTCACTGTAGCCTTGAACTTCTGGGCTCAAGGGATCCTGGTGCTGGGGAGACAGTGGTGACCTAAACAGCTGGGACCACAGGCGCCACCATGCCCTACTAATTTTTATTTTTATTTTTTTGTAGAGATGGGCTTTCTATGTTGCCCAGGCTTGTCTGAGCTCCTGGCCTCAAGTGATCCTCCCCGTTCAGCCTCCCAAACTGTTGGGCTTGCAGGTGTGAGCCACCACGCCCGGCCTGACTGTTGGAAGTCACACATTGTCGAGACCAGCTCTTGAGATTCCCATCCCCACACTTCACTCTCCCCTCACTTCCCATTCCACTTCATTCACAAATTCCATGAGCAATTAAACTGGCATATTACAGGCAGGGCACATTTGCCTCGTCCTCACCATAAATTCACCTGGTAGATTTTTAAAGACTCCAAAAAGAGAAAAATACGTATAATGGGGTGAGATCCAAACAAAGTCTTCATACTTTGCAACAATACACAACAGGGCTTCTAGATGTGTCCACTGAATAACTTCCCTAAAATTCATAAACCAAAACCTCTTAATGGGATACCTGTCCACTCAGATTTTAAAACTCTGGGCAGCCAACATCCTCAAGAAATATGTTTTCTGTTAAATGAACCTAATAGTGCAGTGAGTGCAGGAGCGTAAGATGGCTTTCCCTCTTGTGTTTTAAATCATAAACTCCATGATGGAAAAAGTAGAAAAATATTTCTCACTTAAAAGTGAAGGGGAAGGCCGGGCCTGGTGCTCAGGCCTATAATCCCAGCACTTTTGGTGGCCAAAGGGGGAGGATCATTTGAGGTCAGGAGTTCGAGACCAGTCTATTCACCAACATGGTGAAACCCCACCTGTACTAAAAATACAGAAATTAGCCAGGTGTGGTAGTGCATGCTTGTAATCCCAGATTCTTGGGAGGCTGAGGCAGGAGAATTGCATGAACCCAGGAGGCGGATGCTGCAGTGAGCCCAGATCGTGCCACTGCACTCCAGCCTGGGCAACAGAGGAAGACTCTATTTCAAAAAATAAATAATAATAATAATAAGTAAAAGTGAAGAGGATACCTCATTTGCCTTGATGCAATGCATTTTATTATGCATTGCATGCCTGTATCAAAATGTCTTGTTACCCCATAAATATATACACCTACTATGTATCCACAAAAATTGAAAATAAATTTTTTCAACAGGCATAAGGAAGTCAAGCCTTTTACTCAACAGGTTTATTTGCTAACATCCACACATAATAATGGAATGTGTAATTGAGGTGTTTTAAGTGCCACCTGAAAAGGAAAATCAAATGTCTCTCTTCTTTTAACTGATAAAACTTTTATTTCACTTTTGAATTTTTACCTTTTTCTTGATTATTTCATGTAAGGCAAAATAATAAGTGTTTAAAGGACACACAAATCTAGTACATCAATAATCAGGCATTTTTGTTTTGTTTCTTTTTTCTTTCTTTCTTTTTTGCTATTCTGTTTTCCCAGCCACAAGTATGCTTGCTAGGCAATATATATAACCATCAGAGAGGCAAACATTAGGCAGAATACTGGTAAGAAAAAAACAAAGCTACCAGACACACAGACAAGACAAGCTTGGTCCCACATTCACTACTCATTTTCACGCAGCAAGTATTAACTGAATGCACATTTTTGTTCAGCTACAAAGGAGGGAGGGATTTTTACTGTCATTTTTTCTTTTTTGGTTTGTTTTGAGTCAGTGCATGAAGTTTTTTTTTCATCTCGGCGGATGGACAAACAGATGGACCCTGAAGCCAGGCGGAATGACAGAGGTGGAGGGAGACCCTGGGAGACTGATGGGCCTGGGTGCTCTCCAGCCTCTGCCCTGCAGTGTCCATACAACCGCCCTGAGTGGTAGCGTCTTGTTGAAACACTTGTGAGAACGAAGCCGCATGGGTGCACTCGGCAGACCTGATGACAGGTACACTTACAAGCGTGATCAGGGTCAGCCTCAATACAGGGAGAAATACTGGATATTTTAAAATACTCTTTTGATGCAGATCATGGTGTGACTGAAGAACAGCACTATACTGAGAACTGGAGGAAGAGAAACTGTGGCGCAGGCAGCTCTTCTCAACTCTTTAAAGCAAGCCTTGCTCACCAAGGTGCTTGCTCATGTCTCTTACCCATACGTAGCATTAAAAAGTGAACAAAAGACAGATAAAACAAGAATTGAAAAAGAAAACAATGTAAGAAAGCAGAAGGACAGAGATTTAGAGAGAAAAGAGAAAACCAAAGTCAACAGTCAAAAGGGGCAGGGGCAATGAATGTTTAGATTTCAAAATTGAAATGCCCCAAGCATGCCTATAATCCCAGCAGTTTGGGAGGCCGAGATCACCTGAGATCGGGAGTTCAAGACCAGCCTGACCAATATGGTGAAACCCCATCTCTGCTAAAAATGTAAAAATTAGCCGGTCTGTGATGTCTCATGCCTGTAATCCCAGCTACTTAGGAGGCTGAGACCGGAGAACAGCTTGAGCCCAGGAGGCAGAGGTTGCAGTGAGCTGAGATTGTGCCACTGCACCTCAGCCTGGGCCACAGAGGGTGACCTCCTGTCTCAATAAATAAATAAATGAGCTCCAAGCTAGGAAGGACCTAAAGCCTGAGTACTCCTCAAGTGAAAGGCAATCTCTGTAGAACATTCTTTTTTTTTTTGGAGACAAGGTCTTGCTACGTTGCCCATGTGAGAGTGCAGTGGCTATTCACAGGTGCTACCATAGGACTCTACGGCCTTAAACTCCTGGCCTCAGGTGATCCTCCTGCCTCAGCCTCCCAAGTAGTTGGAACTATAGGCACGCACAACCACGCCTGACTCAGAGCATTAACCTTAAAGGTATTATCCAGGAGTGTGGGGTGAAGGCATGTGGGGGAAGGGACATCTGTGCTGTAATGACAGTGGCTCTCAGGCTAAGTGCTGCGTATCTCTGACGTGCTGAGCACTTTGTATACATTGACTCATCAAATTCCTCACACACATACACGCAAAACAAGTATTAGCCAGGAAACAGATTAGAGCATTCATAAAACACACAGCATTTTTTTTTTAGCTCAGTGTTAACAGTGAAAAATAATTCCACTCCTGAAGCACAAGGTGCAAAGCAGTAAATACCGCTGCAGGAAAGGGAAATTAGTCAGGTGTGTCACATGAGCACCAGAACTTTTCACAGTGTCGCAAGCAAGTTATCTGTCACAGAGAATTTCAACTTCAGGATTTGAGTTTCCTCTGAGGAAGATGCTGTGGACATTTGTGGTCATGAACTTTTGAGCGGCAATAGCCCAAACAGCTCCAGTGTCCATAAGCTCCGAACAGGCAGCATCACTGTGAATTACCGTTAAACTCGGATGCCAAATGACGGTGTCTCACTCCACATCCCAGCATCACACAACATAATCTCTCTTTCTGTACAACTTTACAATAGAATTGTATTTCAGTGACTATTTTGATATTGGGTTAAACTTTCCAAAGAGTTACACAACATTCGGGTCTATTTTTCCTGTCAGTAAGAGTTCTGCTGAATTACAAAACCCGTCATCACACTGTTCAGCTTTAAGAAAATTAAACTCACAGTAATCTTGCCAATGTTAATCAGAACCAAAACTTCGGAATGCCGTGCCATTTATGCAACCAGTCTGGGTTTCAGATACAAACGCCAGCTATTTATCCCATGAACCATTTTTGCTAGGCTGAGGCTGTGAAAAATCGCAAGTCGATGCACGATTCTTTTTAAATCTCACAAAGGGATGTATGTGGGTGGTACAGGGTGACACTGAACAACGGATCACGGGGCATGACAGAGGCAGTTCTCTCCCTCTCCAGCATCTCCTGAGTCTCCCTGGTTTCCCGACGCCCACAGAGTGAGACAGTCCCGAACTCACTGCATGGTTGGAGTGCCGTCTATGTAAGACCCTTCGTGCAGTGTATTCAATCCAGCGATTTCTTCACCAAATGCCGTGTTTGCCAATCTTCAGGCCTTTTTAGGAGAATTTAGAATCTCATAACAAAAGACTGAGAAATTAAGTGCCAGGCCCAGTCAAATTGGGTGTGTGGGCTGCTCATCTTTCTTACTGATTTCAGATGCTTCCTAGTAAGCCTGCTGGGAGTTCAACACAGTGGCTTGTTTATTGTCTCCAGACGCCACCCCAGAAAGACACCTGGCACGATCTCCTCTCATTTTCCAGCAGAACACCTTGCTTTCAGATTGTGTCACCTGGGGAATCAAAGATTTCTCCAACAGCCCTGGAACCTCATTGCAGATGTCCAGCAGTGCTGCCTGTGTCTCCCACAGTGCTCTTTGCCCATCAGCTGCTTCTCTTTCCTCCCTGTTCTCTGCTCAGCACTTGAGATGACAAGCCAGAAAGAACGGCGGGCACCCATTGTGTTCCTGCAGGCGGCAGAGGGCACATGGCCGTCTTCAGCGGGGAGTGCGTGCCCCTGTTGCGCGGCTGTCTTCTCAGGCTGCAGCCACATCCTCACCGCGCTCAGCCTGCTCAGAGGGCTTGGCTTTCTGTACCAGCGCACTTTTATCCATTGTCACTTCCGAGCACAACTCTGAGCATGGTGACCACCACCTTCCCGAGCCCACTCCTCAGGCGACTGCAGTCACTGCGGCCGCGGCAGCTACTCCAGCTCCGGAATCAGCGGCGGCTGCTCCGCTTCCCAAAAACAACCTCTCTTCGATGAGCTAATATCATGTCTTGCCTGGACCACAGCACCTCTCAAAAACTAAATAAAAATGAGCAGAAACAAATGAGCCCCAAGCTGCCAACTCTCTGGAAAATTCTGAAGACTGCCAACAGATGTAATTTCCAGGCGTGAGAAAAAGATGTGTCTGAGAAAGGATGGGATGGGGCAGTCAGAATGGCCAGCTCAAAGGGAAACAAAGCGGGCCAGGGAGGCCAGTAGCCAAGGCAGGGGAGAGTGTGGGTAGTTCCTGTGTTCCTTTCAGAGCCCCCGTCTCACCAATAGGCCACACAGGATGGTCTGTCTCTAAATTTTAATCTCGAGGTGACAAGAGTGGCATTCAGACATCAGAGCACCGATGGTGGCAGTTTTCTACAAGCCCCCACCCCCACTCACCCCTGCTTTAACAAGCCACCCTTCCGCTCTGGGCTGACGGTCATTCCTAAGAGAGACCCCAGCTCACCACAGGGAAGGGGTCCACACTCCAGTCCTAGAATAGCTGCCATCTCTTGGGCAGCCCAGGCTAGGAACACTCCGCCAGATGCACGTCTGACTATCATACAATTCGTCACAGCAGGAATAATTGAACTAGCTTCCCCTGGGCCCTTTTTGGATTTCCAGAAAGTTTAGGGCATTCCATGTTTTTATTTCCTCCGTTTCCATTTCTCAAACGTGAAATTCAGTTCTCCAACCATTGGCGTGCGAGTTCTATAATGCAAGCCAACAGCGCCATCTAGTGTACGCCTCCCCAACTTTCGCAAAATGACTGTGGCCCTATAATACAAGCCAACAGCGCCATCTAGTGTACTCCTCCCCAACTTTCGCAAAATGGCTGTGGCCAGTCCTCCGAGGAGAGGTGACAGGCGTGTGCTTTCATCCCCGTCAATCAGACTTAAGAAGCATGAGGAAAGAAGGGAGGATCGCTTGAGCCCGGGAGTTCGAGGCTGCAGTGAGCCATGATGGTGCCACTGCACTCCAGCCTGGATGACAGAGTGAGACCTTGTCTGGAAAAAAAGAAAAAGAAAAGAAGCATGAGGACCTAATTCATTTTTCAGTGTCAGAATAAATTGCATTTCCTTTCTGATAAAATTGCACGTAATCCTTGAGCTATATACCCTATCTACGCTTTGTTTCCACGGTTAGCACAAGCGGTGGTGGACCGTGCCTGCTCTGTCCTGAGGCACATCAGGCATTTCCCAGAGCCTCCAGTTTCAGCAGGTGGGTCATAGGGGCCATGTGCAAGGTCTGAGCTCTGAGAGAGAAAGTCCCCATTGGGGAAGATCATGAGGAAAGCCAGTTGACCCCAAATCACCATCGTGCTCAGCTCAGAATACATTTGAGAGTTCAAGGAGACACTTTGGGCTAAAATGAAAGATCCACCCTAAAGCCAGATCAAGTCAAAGAGGGATTTTTGTGTCAAGATCCAAGCATGCCTCACGGGGCCTGACGTCACTGCTCTGAAGTTATGTTCACTTTCTTTACTTTTTTATCTCTGTGTGCTGGCTTCTCTTTTTTTGTCTCTTGGCTGGCTGAATTTCTGTGTTTCCTGGGCCACAAGAGAGAGCTGGCTTTCCACAGCTGCCAGGTTCCCCAGGGCTCTGTTGTAGGAAGTGAACCCAGGGGCAGGAGCAGGGGAGATAGCTGCAAACAGCACGATGTGAGGCATCCCGTGCAGCGGAACTCAGCGGAGAGCTAGCGCAGTCTGTTTTCTTTCTCCTCTCACCCCTTACAGACTCGTTCATATAAAGACCCACTCCTGGGAACATCACACACTGGGGCCTGTTGAGGGGGTGGGGGAAAGAGGAGGGAGAGCATTAGGACAAATACCTAATACATGTGGGGCTTAAAACCTAGAGGATGGGTTGATAGGTGCAGCAAACCGCCATGGCACATGTATGCCTTGCAGGACTGGAAGGTGCTCTGGGTGAGTCAGTGAGTGGTGAGTGAATATGAAGGCCTAGGACATTAATGTACACTACTGCCCACTTTATAAACACAGTACACTTAGACTGCACTGAATTCATTTTATTGACTTTTTTCTTTAATAATAAACTAATGAGCTTACTGTAACTTCTTTATTTTATAAACTTTTTAATTCCTTAAAGCTTTTTGACTCTTTTGTAATAGCTCAAACACACACTATCAGTTGTACAAACATATTCTTTCTTTATATTGTTATTTTTTTGCCTTTTCCTATTTTAAAATTTTTAACTGTTTTTTACTTTTTAAATTTTTTTTTATGAAAAACTAAGACATAAACTGTCACATCAGCCTAGGCCTACACAGGGTCAGAATCATCAGTGTCACTGCCTTCCACCGCCACGTTTTTTTCCAGTGGAAGGTCTTCAAGGGCAATAACACACAGGGAGCTGTCATCTTCTGTGTCACAATGCCCTCTTCTGACATACTCCCAAGCACCTGCCCCAGGCTGTTTTACAGTTAACTTTTTTAATACATAGAAACAGTATAGTTTAAAATAACAATAAAAAGTATACTATAGTGAGTACATAAAGCAGTAACATAGTCATTTACTACCATTATCAAGTATTACACACTGTACATAATTACATGTGCTATACTTTTATATGACTGGCAGTGCAGAAGGTTTGTTTACGTAAGTATCACCACAAACACATAAGTACTGTGTTACAATGGCTATGACATAAATAGACAATGAGAATTTTTCAGTTCCATTATAATCTTATGGGACCACCATCATATATGCAGTTCATCATTGACTGAAATGTCATTATGTGGCACATGACTCTATGTGTGTGTGTGTGTGTGTGTGTGTGT
>PVKV010027417.1:0-26476 GCA_004027835.1 Alouatta palliata | reverse complement strand
AAAAAAAAAAAAAAAAAAAAAAAAAAAGACTCCCACCAAAGCAGCGCTGAAGGAATTGAGAGGCAGACACCCAGATAGAATGGCAAAGTGGGTCTATCCAGGGGGCCAGCAGCCTTCCAAGCTAAGAGCCTCAGGGGCTGACAGCATTCCAGGCTGAAGGGCCCTGAGTAGACTCTGACCCATGCATTTATTCTCTCCAAACAGGTGATCATTATTAACAGATGTTCCATATTTTCTCATAACAAAATATGCCAAGTAGGCAACTTGTGCCTGCTCACCACTGATCACAGACAAACTAAAAAGTATTCTCCACGAGGGAGCCACAAGGACAGGGTCAGCTAGCTTAAAGAATTGTTTCAACCTGTGTATGATATTTATATATTGTCCTGCCACTTTGGAATGCCCAAGTAGTTTTCTACTTGGTGGGGGAGGGTCAGCTAGGTTTTCCTTGCCATCGTTCTCTCTAGCAAACAATATATTCTATCATACACTCAGCATTTCTCAATATTCATAAACTTAACATTTCTCAACAACTTAGCATTTCTCAACAGTCCATTAAGTTAGGGAGAAAATAGGGATGAGGCTTTCCCAGTTAAGTCTGTCTATCCCACATCCCTTTGTCTCGATTCTGTTTACTCATGTAAACTTTGTGCTGGATGACCCTCAGAGGGAGATCAAAGGGGAATTACCTGTTAATAGTGTTTACTCTGGAACCTAAAGCTTTTATCATTGGTAAAACCACTCTCACTCTTTTAACCATGTTAATTATCCACAAGTGTGTTGACTTAGAACCTGTTATGAATAAATACGTGGATGTACATGGGGTCTTGGTCGATTGGGTTGCACTTCGCCCTTGGAAAGCAGCCAGTGGCCATCCCTAGCCCACTTGTATCACTGTAATGGCATGAGAGTGTATTCATTCATCCATCCTTGAGTCAGGGTCTGTAGGCCATACCTCCACAGACGGTGACTGACGTCTTACATCATTTTCCAAATTTTTATAAACTTTGAAAGTAGCCAGTGGTCTCAGCATTTACTCAAATGTACCCCGGTCAGTGACCAACAGCTGACACCGCAAATCCCATAACCCTGTCCCCACCCTGCCCCCAAGAATCCCACTCCCCTTCCCTACTTTGTCCTTCTCTCTAGCACTTATCACCGTCCAAGGCACTACAGGCTTATAGTTTATGTGTTGACCTTGTTTATTGTCTGTCTTCACCAGAACCCAAGCCCCAGGAAGGCAGGTATTTTTGATCCCAGGGCCTAGAATGGTTTCATTGGATGCATGCTGCCCTCGGAAGTGGCATGACCTTGGGTGACACAGTTGTCTCCAGCTGGGAAAATCCCTAAGGAGGGCTAACAGCTGATGGCAGTCATCCAGGGACACTCCTTGCAGCCGATCTGCCAGCACATGGCAGCCCCCAGAACCCTATGTATGTGCTGCATAGTTTAATCTATACCTAAGGGTGCTCAGGTGCCTTGTATGAGAGTACACACAGCTGAGGTGGTTAGCTAGCCTTTCATCAAAAAGACAGATAGCTAAGACAAGCACTTCATCTTAATTCAACAGAAGTGTCTTCACTAATGAACATAATATATATCATAAATTGTTTTTCACTGGTGAAATTAGTGGTGTCCAAGTCACCTGGGTTGGGTGTAATTTTTCTGAAAGCATCTCTTCTCTTGCTGGAACAGGATGTAATAATCTAGAGATTCCAGTAGTCCAAACCCCTTGGAAGGATGCTGTAGGGTTTGCTTCAAAATGGTCCAGTGTGCAGCCCCTGATTCAGTAAGCTTTTCGTACAAGGCTTGCTCAGAGCGCCTAATTTGGCTGGAGATGGAGCAGAAGTACTTGGCAACACATGTCTATGTGTAATGGAATTCGATCTATGACTTGCCTTCATTGTCAGCTGGTACACAGTATGTTGGGGAGGAGGCCCAGGGGCCTCACTTAACCTAAATAACTGGTAAATGCTGCAGATGTCTGCTGAAAACCTAATGACTGAATGAACCAATTGGTATGAATCTGTTTACGTCATGCCAGTGGCAGGAAAAATAAAATCTAGTCTCCAGGTAAACTCACTCTAATTCAATACTACTGCAATCATTTCAGGTTTAAAACCACCTGTCACACTGATGATAGTCCCTAGTCCCGCCCTTCCCTGGGTCCTGCTGTGGACAACCTCTGTGGAGGATATCACATCCGTCCACTTCTCAGTCCTGACCTGTCCTGGGTTCATGTCCACTGGGAGGCAGGTGTCAGACTCCAATGTGCCTGGACATGTGCAGGTATGCGAGAGGCATGTCCTGGGGCCTGCAGGGTGCACCCCAAGCTAGACCATGGGCCCTGTTCAGCCTCTGGCTGCTGGTGTTGCCCAGGAACTTGGGCTAAACATCTGGATTGCTTTGGGCAAGTAAAACCATCAGTCAGGGTGGGGGCAGTGAGAATGGAGTGAATAGCATCCACCAGGCTCCCTTCCTTGCTGCATCATGCTGGTGTCTGTGAAGGTGCCCACAATTCTGCACCTAGCCTTCAGGCGCCATGCTTCGCACTGCTGCCTGAGAAAATCTTTGCCTGCTGCCCATGTCGTATACAGGCACATGGACTCTCCCTAAAGCTGCCCTCGGGCCCCTCTGCGTCTGCACCCCAGGTGGTCCATCTTACACTCTCCTTGGCATTGAGAATGTGTCCTGCTATTGAGACTTGCTTCCACTCCTGGGGCAATGAGGCCCAAGGCAAAGTGCCCTCTTCTCTATTCTTGGATTCCCAAATTTAAAAGGGAATCTTCTACCACCCTCACCTTACTCCCATGCCCACCATCATCCCCTGGCACTCCGTCTAGGTGATAGGACTCAAGTCCAAGCATTCTGTCCTCTGTTTCTTTCCCCTGCCACCATACCTATTTCTGGGGATGAGGAAACTAAAGATGTGTCATTGATCTGTTTTACACCTGGATGTAGGTTTTTGAACATAAAAGCCAAGAATTTTTGATGTCTTTAATCTCTGGCTTGGCCAGTGTGGTGGCTCATGCCTGTAATCCCAGCACTTTGGGTGACTGAGGTCAGAGGCCGAGGTTGCCTGTGTTCCTGGGCAACATAGGAGGACTTCATCTCTACAAGAAAAGCCTGCAAACAAAAAACCCCAAACCTAGTAGGGCATGGTAGCATGTGCCTGTGATCCCAGCTACTTGAGAGGCTGAGGTGGGAGGATCACTTGGTCCCTGGAGATCAAGGCTGCAGTGAGCTCTGATGGTGCCACTGCACTCCAGAGCAGTGACAAAGCAAGAGGCAGGCGACAGAACATACCAGTTTATAGTTCACAGAACTCTTACCTGGCTCAAGTGGACTCATTGGGTTATGTAAAGGACTGCCCTGATTCCTGTTAACATACAAATATTGCTAGGTATGAGATGAAAGCAGAAGGACTTGTGTACGTTTATTGAATCTGACATTTTTCCCTCACCTGATAGAGGCCCTTGCCTGGGCTGGGTGAGGTGGGCAGTGGCCTGAGAGTGGGAAGGGAAGAGACTTGGGAGGGAGGCGGTGCCATTGCCGTTCCCTGCTTTCCATTTTGCCCTAGGACCACAGGGCTCTGGTCAGAACAGCAGCTCTAACCCTGGTTTTAAGGGCTGGGTGGGGAGCTTGAGTGGGAGAGGACAGTGGGAGAAGTGGGAATTAAAGGTAAATGAAGGAGGAGACATTTGTGTGAGAAGCTGGGCTTGGTGTGTGTGTTCTCAAGCAGCTGTGGCATTGCCCAGGCCATCCGTAGGCCTCCATGTGAGCCCTTCTTCATCACAGCCCCCACAGCAGGCTCCCTGTGCTCCCAGATACTCGCTGGCACCTGGTCAAGGCCAAAGCTGCCCTGCAGAGCTGGGCCTTGCTCTGGCTGTTGGTGTAAGTGTTTGGGGTTGGTGGGGTAGTATATCCTTCCTCCCGGACCTACTGTCCCTGCAGGCTCACTGGACAATGCCAGAGAACGTGTTGATAGGCATCAAGAGGGGTTTGGGCTTGGCTTTGGTCGTTTCCATCTCCTTTTCCCCATGTGAATTGAGCCACGGTGCCTTGGACTTCTGGGCCTCAGAACATGGTTCTGGGCAGGGAGCGACCTCGAATCTGTGGGTGGAGAGAGACTAGCTCAGGTGACCCGTCTCAGGGACCAGATCTGCCCAGGACATGTGAAAGGCAGAGCCGTTATTGTAGGGCATAGAGGAGGCGGCCATGCAGAAGAAAGAGGAAGAGTTTGGACGAGAAAGAACAACCTGGGCCTGGGGCTAATTGGGAGAGGAGGAGACACCTGAAGCAAGTGACTCTGTGTATGCCTCCCTTACCCCAACACACCTCCTGAGGGGAAACCAGTAAGGGTCGGCTAACTGGGACACAGATGCCATAGAAGGTCAGCCTGTGTGGGAGGGGCCCGTGCCTACAGAGGGGCTGGATCAGGAGGCTGCAGGCTGAGTATATGCAGGGGCATCTGGGGAAAATGCAATATCAGCTGCTGCCCTAGTCAGCCATTCATTTGCCTCGACTTCCTGGATCCAAGGCATAGGGCAGTGGCCTCAGCCCATGCTCACCAGGGACAGCTGCCTGGCCACAGGCTCTGCCTCCAATGAGGTGCCTTGAGCTAGAGGCAGGAGGTGGCAGGAGTTGGCACCTACTTCGGTTTGTCCCATGGGCCCTGGACCTCTAAGGGTGGCAGGCCCAGCCTCACCTGACCACATCCCTGAAAGTGCATTGATCATCCTTGTCCAGTGACAATGTCGGGAGCCTCTGGTCCTGGCTCTGGATCTGGATATTGTTTGTCCTGAAGGTGTTGGTCACTGTCTGCAAGGGAGAGATGGCATGCATGAGTGTTGCCTTTGCTCAACAGGTAGCCCTGCCAACATCTCCTACCCTGGAATCTGGTGTGTTTCTTCAGTTTAGAACATGGGGTCCCCAGCTCTCCACCTGCAAGTGGCTGAGTAGTGACAACCCTGCACAAACTGCTTCTAGGCTGCCCTTGCCCTTGGATCTCACATAGTTTTTTCAGTCTTTTCCCAACCTGTTGTCCTTGATTTTGAACACAAATGGGAATGCTGTGGCTAGTGCTTGCCAGATTGTCAAGTTGCCTGAGCTTGAGTGTTGATTTCTTCAACATTTTCCGAGCACCTCCTATGACCGGCATGTTAACATGTGTGGAATCTGGGGGTATTTCAGGGGTTTTAAAAGTCTTGACCGCAGTTCTCAGCATTAAATCACATACATTATTTACCTGCAGCAGACACAGAGGGTCTAGAAAGCAGCCAAGGACCCCATGCCTCAGACCAGGCCAAAGGAAAGCACCCCCAGGCATCCTTATAACTCCTGACCTGAGGGAGTAGCTCCAGAGAGGTTGCCTCCCACTGGGCAGAGAACTTGGAGCATTGTGGGTTCCAGGTGGAGCGTTCAGAGGTTGTGGCTCATTCCACACACAGACAACAGCTTTGGGAAATTTACAACCACAGAACCCTGGAGTTGCCAGAGGCCTTGGAGACCATCTCATTCAAGTGTTCCTAACCCTGGCTGCCTATAAGAATCAATTTTCAAAAACATAATATCGGCCTGGCTTGGTGGCTCACACTTGTAATCCTAGAACTTTGGGAGGTAGAGGTGGGTGGATCGCCTGACCTCAGGAGTTCAAGACAAGCCTGGGCAATGTGCCGAAACCCCGCCTCTACTAAAAATACAAAAAAATTGGCTGGGCGTGGAAGCATGAGCCTGTAGTCCCAGCTACTTGGGAGGCTGAGGCAGGAGAATTGACCAGGAGGCAGAGGTTGCAGTGAGAGATCGCGCCATTGTACTCCAGCCTGGGTAACAGAGCAAGACTCTGTCTCCAAAACAAAAGAAAAAACCATAATAGCAGAGATTCTGATTCAAGTGGCATGGAGTTGAGCCCAGGCATGGCATTTTTTAAAAAGCTCCTGCATGTAGGCAGGGCTAGGAACAACTGCTGAATTTTTCAACATCAGTTAGGAGAGACAGATAGCCTAAACTAGGGGTTCGTGCATGCCCAGGAATTTCGGCTGAACTTTTAGGGGGTGGAGGTAGGCCAGCCAGAAGTCTGTGGACAGGGTGTGCAGGATCCACTGGGAGGAGGGTAAGAGGATAATCTCTAAGCCAGGCTGCCCAGGCTCTAATCCTGGCTCTGCTACTTATTAGCTATGTGACCTTGAGCATGTTTCTTAATCTCTGTGCTACCTTTTAGGATTGTTGTGAAGATTAAGTCAGTCCGTATATATTAAGTTCATAGAACAGAGCCCAAGACCCTATTAAGACCTCTATTAATTATAATTTTCCAAGAAGGAGCCAAGCATGACTAATGGACTCAGTGATGAGGTCTCAGGTGGCAGAGGGGAAGGGGAAGCTACTCTGGGTTCTTGGTTTGTCCCCTAGGCCAAGCCCCCACCTATGACCCCACTATTCATAGACTCCTGTAAGTCTGAATGGGTAAGCTGTGAGTAAAGACAGATTTACCAAAACCTCTGTAAGATGGGGTTTGAGAGACCAGGAAATGAGAAAAGAAATGAGCCATGTATAGAAATTGAGGACAGAGGACTCCAGGACAGAAGGTAACACGCAGAGGAGAGGGGGCTTCTCCCCTCCTGTCAATACAACCTGTGGCACCTTGGCATGGCACAGTGGCTCATGCCTATAATCCCAGCACTGTGGGAGGCCCAACGTGGGCAGATCACCTGAAGTCAGGAGTTTGAGACCAGCCTGTCCAACATGGTGAAACCCTATCTCTACCAAAATTACAAAAAAATTAGCTGTGCATGGTGACAGGCATCTGTAATTCCAGCTACTTGAGAGGCTGAGGCAGGAGAATCGCTTGAACCCAGAGGTGGAGTTTGTAGTAAGCCGAGATTGCGCCACTGCACTCCAGCCTAGGCAACAGAGTGAGACTGTCTCCAAACAAACAAAAAAACAAAAAACAAAAAACAAACCCTTTTAAAAGCACCTTTAGTGCTCTGGAGCTGTCAGCCACAGTGGGAGGTTGTGGTCAGGGGGCCAGGCAGTGGAACCTAGTGGGCACTGACTGGACAGCTAATGGAATGATTGTTGATACTGGAATGCCACTCATGACCTTCCAGAAATACCTGGAGAGATTGCAGGAGGCTGAAGTCCTGCATGAGCTGGGTGGTGGGCGGGGGGAAGCCAGGTGTTTTCTGTTTGCTATAGTTAATGGAATTGCACCTGAACTGATTGCAGCTGGAGTGAAATGCATAGTTTCCTTAGGTTGAAAGACTGGAGCTTGAATATGACCCACTGAAGCCTACACAGTGGTAGCTATGGGTGCAGCTCTGACTCTCAGCTTGGTGTTCTTTTGTTAGCATCAAGCTGCTCTAGGTGTCTCTGGCAGAATTTAGGCCCCCGTGACCTGGCCATGGACTTGGCCCCCACTTCTAGGTAATCACACACGGTCTCTGGGCCTGCTCCCACCTGCCTGCAGCATAGGCAGATGCCTTTCATTTCCCTTGTGGTCTGCACGCCTAGACACACCCTACCTGCTTGGCTTTGGCCCATAAGGACCACAAGAGTCTTAGATTTTAGTCTATAAATGCAGCCATGGAAGCCAGGGGAAAGGGCCAGATGCAGAATTTGCAAAGGATTCTGCTCTCAGTAAGATGAAGGCATGGGCAAAGGGCTGCTAATTGTTTCCCGTTCTCTGTTGGTGGTTACCAGTTTTCCATACCTAAAGCCCCAGTTCTTCTGTTTCTGCTTTATTTCCCACTTATCTTCTATTTCAAACTTCCAATCCAGCTAAGGTCATATCTGACCCTTAAACTTACTGAGCCAGCCACAATGGCCTTGCCCCCATACTGTTCTTCAAGCTGTCTCTGCCTTCTTTCTCACTCCAGCTCACCATGAGCTTCCCCTTACTGCCCAGTGGTTATCATCCAATCCATTTATACAAAACACACACGTGGACCTGCCTGGTTCCGAGAGGAAAGCACAGCTTCTAGAATTTTCCTCTTGCAGGGTCTGTGTAGGGATAAAAGGGAACTTGCTGAAGTGGTAAGTTTAGACTTTCAAAAAGCCCCTGACCAGGTGGTTTAAAGAGGTCATTAAAAACAGAAACCACTTTAAGGAACTGACTTTGAAAGAGGAAATGCAACAGCAAGGTAAATAGGTCCACCTTGGAACCTGAAACTTAAATACTGGACTGCTCTATAAGACGACAGATTTTAGCTCAAGGCAGACCTCTCTGCCAATCAGAGCTCTCCTACAGTGGATAGGCTGTCTCAAAGAGTGAGCTTCCGGTTCTGGCATGAGATGGAGGGCAGACTAGATGTCTCAACAAACATCTGGTGAGGCCCTGCTGCAAGCCAGACACCACACCAACTAGATGAGGGGCCTAAGCCTAGGGAGTTTCCAGGTCATTGACATACAAAGATCATGCCGTTTATCGTGTCACAAATGTTTCCATGGCTGTGTCTGCAGAGTCCTATAGGGGCAAGCACAGAGGTGGTGCACTTAGCTCACCTGGGTGAGGGGAGGGGGCTGGAGATGTGGAAGGAAGGGGGAAAAGCATTAGGAAAGGCCTCCTGAGGGAGGTGACACTGGAGTCTTAACTTGGAGGATGAGTAGGAATTACAAAAAGGTGGGGAGGTGGAAGGGAGGAATGAGGTTTCAGGTCAGGCAACAAGCATGAGCAAAGGCAAAGAGATGTGAATTCAGGAACACTTCCAAACAAATGGTAGGAAGAGCCTGCAGGGAGCGCTCAGAGCTGCAGATGGAGAAGTGGTGGAGTGAAGCTGTGCCACACTGAAGAGTTTTTCTGTCCTTGGAGAATGGGAGACGAGGGAAGGGTTTTAAGGATGGAATAACATGGGCAGGAAGATGGACTTAAGGAGGATCAGATATTGCCAGGGAGACCAACTGGAAGGGGATAGATGAAGGTCAGACTTGGGGTGACCAACTTGCTTGATTTGCCTGGAACTTTCTTGGTGTCAGCACTCCAAGTCCCAAGTCCAGGAAACCCCTTTAGTCCTAGGCAAACTGGGATAGTTGGTCAACCAAGCTGGACAAGAGAGAAGACAGACAAGACGGGAGAGATTTGAGAAGTGTTCCATCAGGACACAGGAAAGTGAGGAAGATAAGGCAGCAGGGATGACTCCTGGCTTTCTGGCAGAGGTGATTGGTTAATGATGGTACCATTAAATGCGACAGGGGATATATGAGGAGGAGATGAAATAAAAATGACTGCTAACACATAATGTTTACTTAGCCAAGCACTCTTCTAAGAGCTTCGTATGCCACGATCAATCCTCATAACTGGATGAGGTAGGTAATGTTATTACAGTTGGCCCTCCATATCTGCATATGAGGAACCTGCAGATATGAAGGGCCAACAGTAATGGACTTTAGCATCCATGGATTTTTGTATCCTTGGGGGTCCTGGAAACAATTGCCTATGGATACTGAGGAACAACTGTCTCCCCATTTTATAAAATAATGCTGAGTCACAGAGAGATTAACTTGCTTAACATCATATGGCTGGTAAATGGCAGAGGCAAGATCTGAACCCAGACAATCTGGCTCTAGAGAGCTCTTAACTCTTGGAAAGTACTGGCTTTGATTTTAAATATCTTGAGTCTATGGTATTGTGGGACATCCAGTTCATGCTTAGTTCAATGCAGGAGTCACAAACTCAGGTATGAATATCAGAGCAGGAGATACAGATTTGGGAGGACTTAAAATAATGGAACTAAATCCTTGTGAGTTTGATAGTCCAGGAAATCAGAAAAGTGAGCCATGGATAGAAATTGAGGACAGTAGCTACTTAAGGATCTAGGAAAAGGAGTTCAGGGAAAGAGGCCAACAAGTAATAGGCATGTAGAAGAAAGTCTGTAAAAAAGTGGTGTCTCTGAATTTATAGATTTAGAGTATTTAAAGACTCAGAGAACAGGGCTTAAGCTCTAGTGATGGAATTCCATTCAAACTTGATCAAAGGAATATAAAACATTTATGACAGTACTAGAAGCCAGCTTCATTGAAGTATTAATATATAAATATAATTTTAAATATACACATTTTGTCTAATCACCTAAAAGGAGAATCCCATCAGACCAACAGCAGGCTCCTCACCCAAAACCTTACAAGCCAGAAGAGGCTGGGGTTCTATTTTCAGTCTTCTTAAAGAAAAAAGATGCCAAGAATTTTGTATCCTGCTAAACTAAATTCATAAATGAAGGAGAAATAAAGTACTAACCAGACAAGGAAACAACTAAGGGAATTTGTGACTACTAGACAGGTCCTGTAAGAAGTGCTTAAAGGATTTCTAAACATAGAAACAAAAGGGTGATACTCATGACTATAAAAACACAGGAAAGTATAAAACATGTAAACCATATGACCCAAAGCAATCTATAGATTGAACATAATTTCTATCAGACTACCCTCATTCTTCTAAAATCTATATGAAGCCAAAAAAGAACCAGTATCCCTGATGGACACAGATGAGGCAGAATAGCTAAAAAGGCAGAATAGCTAAAGCAATCCTAAGCAAAAAGAATAAAGCTGGAGGTATCACATTGCCTGACTTCAAATTATATTAAAAGCCTATAGTAACCAAAACAGCATGATACTGCTCAAAGTAGGCACATAGATTAAAGGAACAGAGCTAGAAATAAAGTCATACTTAGAACCAACTAATCTTTGATGAAGTCAACAAAAATATACACTGGGGAAAGAATACCCCATTCAATAAATGGTGCTGGGATCATTGGAGAGCCATAAGCAGAAGAATAAAACTGGACCCTAGTGTCTCACCATATACAAAAATTAACTCAAGATGGATTAAAGACTTAAATGTGAGACCTGAAACTATAAAAATCCTAAAAAAAAAAAAATTAGGAAAACATCTTCTGGACATTGGTCTAAACAAATAATTTATGACTAAGTCCTCAAGAGGAAATGTAACAAAAACAAAAATAGACAAATGGACTTATTTAAACTAAAAAGCTTCTACACAGCAAAAGAAATAATCAACAGATTTAACATAACCTACAGAATGGGATAAATATTTGCAAACAATGCATCTGACAAAGGGGCTAATATCCAGAATCTACAAGGAACTCAAACAACTCAACAATAAAAAGACAACCCCACAAAAAAATGGGCAAAGGACATGAATAGATATTATTCAAAAGAAGACTTACAAGTGGCTAACAAAAAAAGAAAAATGCTCAACATCACTAATCATCAGAGAAAAGCAAATTAAAACCACAGTGAGATACCATTTCATACCAGTCAGAATGACTATTAAAAAGTAAAAAACAACAGATGTTGGTGAGGATGCAGAGAAAAGAGAATGCTTATACACTGTTTTTGGAAATGTAGATTAGTACAGCCTCTATGGAAAACAATATGGATATTTCTCAAAGAACTAAAAATAGAATTACCCTTTGATCCAGCAATCCCTCTACTGTGCATCTGCCCAAAGGAAAAGAAATCATAATGTAAAAAATAAGCTTGCACTGGTATGTTTATTACAGCACTATTCACAATAGCTAAGTCATGGAATCAACCTAAGTGTCCATTGACAGATGATTGAATTTTTAAAATGTGGCATATAGATACACATATCTACATATATGCACACACATATACACACACCATCAAGTACTACACAGCCATAAAAAGAATGAAATCATGTCTTTTGCAGCAACAGGAATGGAACTAGAGGCCATTATCCCTAGAGAAATGACTCAAAATCAAAACCACATGTTCTCACTTATAAGTGTGAGCTAAACAATGGGTACACACAGACATGCAAAGGGGAATAAGAGACACTGGGGACTCCAAATGGTTGGAGAGTGGGAGGGAGATAAGGGATGAAATATCATCAGTTGGGTATTCAGGTGATGGGTACATTAAAAACCGGGATGTCTCTACTATGCAATATATCCATGTAACACACTGTACTTGTACCTCAAATCCATAAAAATAAAAAGTTTAGGGGCATAGGCTGCGGGCTGGGACATGCTTGTTAGCATGTCCAGCACAGATGTCTTGGTTAAAGTACAAGGACATAGAATGTACTATGTGGATAGGGCTTAACAAAGTTACATAGGATAGGGCTTAACAAAGTTATTGGTAAAAAGAAGTTTTTGAAGAAAGTTAGTCTTTAGAACAAACTTATTTCTGACATTTATAATTCTTTAACAAGAACAAAGTACAAGGACATAGAATGTACTACATGGATAGGGCTTAACAAAGTTATTAGCAAAAAGCAAGAAGTCTTTGAAGAAAGTTAGTAAATTATTATTTCTGACATTTATTATTATTCTTTAACAAGGAAAACTTTGAAGAGGAACATTTTACTTTCTACATAAAAGAAAAAATGTTTAAAATGAGTAAAGAAATAAAAGAATAAAACCACAAGGAAGGAACAGCATACTACTATTAAACAGGCACATTTTCACCGATTCTAAAACACATTTTAACATCTCTAAAATTAGGGAGTATTTTGCAACCAGTGTGATAAGAAAGCATTGTCCATAGTTTAGAAAGCGCTGTTTCTTTCTTTGTAATATGTAAAATTATGGTATGCCTTAAATTCAGGGAGACATGGTCTTTAGACATATGTAATTTTAATCAGAGTCAGAAATCATTAAAGGAAAATGATTGGTAGATTTTGCTACATCACAATATAAAGCTATTTTAGGTTAAAAATGCGTCGAAAGACAAATAGGGAAAAATATTTCCAAAATGTATGACAAGTAAGGGGCTAAGGTCCTCACAGTATACAATAGAATATTAGTATGGGATGGGAATATAAACAGGAAATAAGTGAATGAAGAAATAAAAATACAAGAAAGTATTCAGCTTCACTAACTGGTAATAAAAGAAGCAAAATAATGAAAAGTTGGATCATCAAATTTGCGAAGATGAAAAAAACCAATATGTGAATTGTGCTGCAAAATTGACTCAAACACTACAATCAGATTGGAACTTGGTGTAGAATTTCTGGAGGGCAATTTGGCAAAATATTTAAAAATGATACCACCCAACTGAATGATTTTACTTCTAGACATTTTTCTAAAAAGACATAACCTGATTTTTAGCACATATTTACCCCTAACAAAATTCCTCACATTATGTTTGTAGTGGTGAAAAATGAGAACTCACTTGAATGTCTTCTTATAATTTACATAATTATACAGGTATATGCAACTATCATATAATAAATACTGACATGTACTTAATGACACAAAACATATTTAATGACCAAAGCAAGGTCCCATCAAGATCTATTTACAAGGTTTTAGTATATTTTTGAGTTAAAAACACCAAGGTACAGACCAGTATGTAGTGTAGCTATCAATTATCTTAAAATATCAAGAAAAAAAGGCTTGGTGTTTACACCTGAAAATGTTAATAGTCATCCTCTCCAGGGATTGGGAGTACTAGTGAATGTACTTTTTTGTGCTTTTCTGTATTTTCCAAAATAAATAATAAAACTTTTGTTTATAGGTTAAAACATTATCTTGGTTGGGCATGGTGGCTCATGCCTGTAATCCTAACACTTTGGGAGGCCAAGGTGGGCAGACCACAAGGTCAGGAGATGGAGACCATCCTGGCCAACATGGTGAAACTCCATCTCTAATAAAAAAAAAAATTAACTGGGTGTAGTGGCGCGTGCCTGTAATCCCAGCTACTCGGGAGGCTGAGGCAGGAGAATTGCTTGAACCAGGGAGTTGGAGGTTGCAGTGAGCCAAAATCATGCCACTGCACTCCAGCTTGGCGAAAGAGTGATACTCTGTCTCAAAAAACAAACAAAACAAAGCATTATCTTAAAAAATAAAGAAATATAAGGGCTAAAAAGTGACCACTGGTTTTGGCAACATGGAGGTGACTTTGCCACGGTGGGACGTGTGTAAGCAGATGGTCGTGGGTAGAAGAGCCATTGATAAGGAGTTGGAAACTCTTCGAGATGTATCTTTCAAGGAGCTTGACTGAGAAGGGAAGGGATGCAGTGGGTAGCTAGAGAGGTAATTGGGTCATGGGAGAGTTGGGGTTTTTGCCCTTTCTTTTTTTCTCTTTTAAAGATGGAAAAGACCTGAGTACGTATAGGCTAAGCAGAAGGAGCAGTGGAGAGGAAGAGGTCAAAGCTAGGGAAAAGAGAACTGTAAACAGATAGAGAAGAGCCTGCAGGGGGCGGGTAAGGAAAGGGCTGAGTGATCCCAAGGATCTGGGTGAGCGGGAGGTCATGTGGATCTAATCAATGGGGATGCAGGGGTTATTCCAGAAGCACTTGGCCACCTGGGCATATAGACTGAGAAGGTGGCTTGACCTAAATCAGATTGTCAGCCTGATGGGTGATGCATGGAGGTGAGGACATCAGTGAGAACGTGATTCAGGCATAATCATGGGGTGCTAAAGCCAAGCTGAGGGGAAGTGAAGTCCAGAGAGGCCATCGGTCAAGAGGAAATGGATAGTCTTATGTCTGTATCAATAAGTACTGACCTGGCGTGGTGGCTCACGCCTGTAATCCCAGTGCTTTGGGAGGCTGAGGCAGGTGGATCACCTGAGTTCAGAAGTTTGAGACCAGCTTGGTCAACATGGTGAAACCCTGTCATTACTAAAATTACAAAAAAAAAAAAAATTAGCCAAGTGTGGGGTGATGTGCGCTTGTAATCACAGCTACTCGAGAGGCTGAGGCAGGAGAATCACTTGAACCTGTGAGGTGGTGGTTGCAGTGAGCCAAGATTGCACCACTGCACTCCAGCCTGGGTGACAGAGTGAGACTCCATCACAAGAAAAAAAAAAAAAAAAAAGGATTGATATGGGCAAAGGCAACAGGGCAAAGGGCAAGGGTATTGAAAGGGCTGGTTTGGTCTGGCCAAAGGTTGGGCTGTTGTGTTTGGGAGTCTGGCTGTGGTGTGGCGCCTGGGATGACAGAAACGTAGGTGTATTTTGCAGTAATCTGGGTATGTCTTGGGTCCTCAAACAGTCAGCAGATGGAGAGCAGGGCTTTGACTATTAAAGGGCTTTTCTTATACCAGTGGACACTGCGCTTCAAACAGACTGACTGAAAAGCAGATTCCTTCCAACAAGAAGATCCAATCCAATAGCAAAGGCTCAGAAAGGCTGGGAAGTCGGTTCCTTCTCTGAATACCCTCCCCTCTGGGCTCCCACCTACCTACCGCTGTCCCAGCGTCCCAGCTGGCTGTCTCCCTTTCCCAGTCTACTCGGTACTTCCAGAGAAGGACCTTCCTGCCAAGCTGGAGGACTTGATGACCTCCGTCACGCTGACATTCAGACACATGTGGTCTGTGACAGGAGCAGCAGGCACATGATTACTTAGATACCCTCACAAGCACAGTCATCTACAGTTAGGATTAAAATAGTATCTGAACATTCAAAAGAAAGCTGTGGAAAAAACCAGCTGGCTTATCTAAAAGCCTAAACACATGCAGAAGATTGTGGGACTATTTCCGATTCCCATGTTCATGGTGGGGCAATAGTTATTTTACAGTTTGAAATGAGAGAGGGGCATACAGAATGGAAATAGACGTTTCCCCTCCTAAAAGGCTTCATACACGCCCCCAAGCAATGAGGAAACAGCACCCTAGGCAGGTGATTTTTAAAGTATATTCATAAGGTAATAATTACTCTTCTGTTACTGCAAAAACTCTAGCCATGGCTATGGTTCACTCTTTGGGTTCACACCAAGCGTAGGTGGTCTACACAGTGGTATGAATTGGTAAAAGTATCATGTGAACAACTAGGGAAATTTCTAACTCTCATAATTGCAGTTAGTTAAGTAGTCATTGTATTGTCCTGTGAACTGTATTTAATGGTTGAACCTCAAATCAGGAAACAAATGAAGTGCTTTGATCAGTTAATAAAGCGATTTTACCCAGTGAAAGAGAGAGATTCATAGAATTAAATGAATGTATTAAAAAGAAAAGCTTAAAATCATAATCTAAGTATTCATCTGAAGAATTAGAAAAAAGGTAGAAAATCAAATCCAAAAAATAGAAGAAATAAAAGCAGAAATAAAAACATAAAACATCCAATGAAGAAAAATGCCAATGCAAAAATTTGCTCTTTGAAAGATTGATAAAATGTTAATCCCCTGCATGATTGATCAAGGAATCAAGTGAAAAGTTACAACTTAGCAATATCAGAGATTAAAAAGGAGATGTCATTACAGAGACTACAGATATTACAAAATAAGATACTGTTAACAACCTTAGATTGATATATTTAAAAATTATGAAATGGATAAAATGTGAGGAAAACGATTTGTTAAAGAGAACGAAGAACATTTTAACATTTCAACATTTTAACATTTCAATTCTAGTAATTAACTGAAACTGTAAATTAAAACTTTTACAGATTAATTCCCGAATGCTTTACTTCTAAGTAATAAAGGAAGTAAAAACATGAATTTTTATAAAAATATTTTCAGAGAATAATTAAATAAGAAACAGTCCAGTTTATTTTATAAGATCATTATAATATTGAGGCCAAACCCTGAGGACTTTCAAGAAAAAGAAATTATAAGGCAATATCTTTCATGAACACAGATGTAATCGTCCTGAATAAAATATTAGCAAATGGAATATAGCACTATCTGAAAAAACAATGCATTGTAATTAGGTTGGTTTGCTTTTAGAAACACTAGCTTGTTTTAAAATTGGAAAACCAATGAATGTATTTTATCATAAAATAAGGCAGAAAAATTACATAATCATTTGAATTTAAAAAAATCATTTATTGAGTTTCAAAGCCATTTCAAAGCTAAAAGAAAAAAAAAAAAACCCAAGCCAACTAGTGAATATAGGAAACGTCCTTAATTTGATAAAGAGCATATACAAAATACCTCCAGCAAGCATAACACTTAATAGAATATTGAAACCTTCCCTTTAAGAGCAGGACTAAGACAAGGGTGTCCACTTTTATTCAACATTGCACTGGAAGTCCTACTGAATGAGATATAAGGATCTGAAATGAAATTGTCATGGTTGTAAAGGATGGAATAAAGCTGTCATAATTTTACATGGAACATTGTTTTCATGGAGAACATCTAAGAGTCTATACGTAAGCTATTAATAATTGAGTGAATTTAGCACAATTGCTCATTAATACAAAAACTGATTTTACTTTTACATGTAACTAACACTAAGAAATGACATTTCATAAGTGACATGATTTCTAATAGTTTATAAAAACCTGAATACCTAAGAATAAATCTGACAAGACATTTGCAATACCTAGGAAACTACTCAGCATTACTGAGATAAGCAGTTCTCTTGCCTTAAACTCCTCAGTAGCTGGGACTGCAACTATGCACCACCATTCCTGGCTACTTTTGTAATTTTTTTTTTTTTTTTTTTTTTTTTTTTTTTTTTAAGAATAGGTGGGGTTTCACCATGTTGGCCAGGCTGGCCTCAAACTCCTGGCCTCAAGTAATCCTCTTGCCTTGGCCTCCTAAAGTGCTGGGATTACAGGCATGAGCCACTGCGCCTGGCCCAGATTGGTTCTTAAGTGTTTTTTTTAACATGTCTCCATCTTTCTTTGAGGACTCCCTTTGTCTTTGACACAATAGGATATTCTGGTTCTGGGGTTAGCCACTTATGCCAGGCGCTCTTGTTTTTTTAGTGGAGAATAGTATTTATAAACTGGGCACCGATGTGCACATTAGCCCCCATGTGCCATTTTTTCTAGGCTTTCTCAGTGAACATAACCGGTATGCATATGTTTGCATGTTCCCCCATCACCATTTCCTTCCTTTTCTTTCTTCCTTCCATCCACCTACCTATCTATACTTGAAACCACAAGTTTATCTCTAATAAGTTAATGAACTATAAGTTCACCTCCAATTCCAGGCCAACATCCTAGGGTTTTTTTTTTTTTTAGCCTTCCAACTTTCCATATTTTTTTACAGAAGCTTCTTCAGCATTGAGGCACTTGACTTCCATTATCTTTGATACAATTCCATTTCTGTTATTTGCTGAACCCATTTCTATGTCTTCATTCTCCTAGTTATGTGGCTAACGTAGGCCCAGCCCTATCGGTCCTGATTTGTAGGCTGCCCTCTTGAACCCAAACCTACCAAGCATGTTGATAGAGTCTGCAATCTCAGCCCCATTCTTAGCTCCAAAGAACATGCTGGGCAAGTCCCCAGTCCTGGTGTTAGCCTCAATCCTGGAGAACACGCCAACCAAGTACCCAGCTGAGTTCCTGGCCCTGACTCTAGTGAACTTGCCTTGTTGAGATCCAGGTGTTGACTGAACAGAAGGGAAACAAGTATTGACTGTATGAAACAATGAATTGGGCACTTAAAAATACAACCAAGAACCCTTACAGAGTCCACTTCACTCCCATGCTACCTCCACTGGAGCAGGTACTGTTATCCACGGCTGAGAGACCTGAAGACAGATCACATCACAGAACTCTCTGTAGACACTGCCCAGTACCAGCCCAGAGCCCAGGTGCTGGGTAGACAGATCCAGAAGAGAAACAACAAGCATTATAGGTTGGCTCTCAGGAAGCCTCATCCTTAGGGGAAAGGAGAGCACAAATCAAGGGAACACTCTGTGGGGCAAAATAATCTGAACAGCAGTCCAAGTCCTAGATCTTCCTTCTGACACAGCCTACCCAAATGAGAAGGAACCAGAAAAACAATTCTGGTAATAGGAAAAAGCAAGACTCTTCAACACCCCAGAAAGATCACACTTGCTCACCAGCAATGGATACAAACCAAGATGAAATCTGAATTGCCAGAAAAAGAATTCAGAAGGTCAACTATTAAGCTAATCAAGGAGGCACCAGAGAAAGGTGAAGACCAACCTAAAGAAAAAGAAAAAAAGATACAGGATATGAATGGAAAAATCTCCAGGAAAACAGATAGCATAAATAAGCCACAATCCCAACTTCTGGAAATGAAGGACAGTTAGAGAAACACAAAATGTGCTGTAAAGTCTCAGCAATGGAATCAAACAAGTAGAAGAAAGAACTTTAGAGCTTGAAGACAAGGCTTTTGAATGAAGCCAATCCAACAAAGAAAGAAAAAAGAATTTAAAAAATGAACATAGCCTCTAAGAAGTCTGTGATTAAGTTAAATGACCAAATCTAAGAATTGGTGTTCCTGCCAAAAGCAATGGCAACAAAAAACAAAATTGACAAATGGGACCTAATTAAATTAAAGAGCTTTTGCACAGCAAAAGAAACTATCACTGTGAACAGGCAACCTACAGAATGGGAGAACATTTTTGCAATTTATTCGTCTGACAAAGGGCTAATATCCAGAATCTTCAAAGAACTTAAATTTACAAGAAAAACACAAACAACCCCATCAAAAAGTGGGTGAAGAATATGAATAGACACTTCTCAAAAGACGACATTTATGAGGCCAACAAACAAGAAAGCTCATCACTGGTCATTACAGAAATGCAAATCAAAACCACAATGAGAAACCATCTCACACCAGTTAGAATGGTGATCATTAAAAAGTCAGGAAGCAACAGATGCTGGAGAGGATGTGGAGAAATAGGAACACTTTTACACTGTTGGTGGAAGTGTAAATCAGTTCAACCATTGTGGAAGATAGTGTGGTGATTCCTCAAGGATCTAGAACAAATTGGTAGAGAGCAAATCGAACTGTCACTGTTTGCTGATATGATCATATACCTAGAAAATCCTAAAGATGCATCCAAAAATCTCCCGTAACTGGTAAATGAATTCAGCAATGTTTCAGGATACGAAATTAATGTACACAAATCAGTAACCCTTCTATACACCAACAGCACCCAAGCTGAGAATCAAATCAAGAACTCAACCCCTTTTACAATAGCTGCAAAAAAAATCCAAAATACTTAGTAAGATACTTAACTAAGAAGGCAAAAGACCTCTACAAGGAAAACTACAAAACACTTCAAGGAACACAAATCAGCAAGAAAAAATATCCCATCAAAAAGTGGACTAAGGACATAAATAGGCAATTCTCAAAAGATATACAAATGGCCAACAACCATATAAAAAATGCTCATCATCACCAATAATCAGAAATGCAAATCAAAACCACACTATGACACCAACTTACTCCTGCAAGAATGGCCATAATAAAAAAAAATAGATGTTGATGTGGATATGTTGAAAAGGGAACACTTTTACACCAATGGTGGGAAAGTAAATCAGTACAACCACTGTGAGAAACAGGTTGGGGATTCCTTGAAGAACTAAAAGTAGAACTACCATTTGATCCAGCAGTCCCACTACTGGGTATCTACCCAAAGGAAAAGAACTCATTATACGAAAGATACTTGCATGTGCATGTTTATAGCAGCACAGTTTGCAATTGCAAAGATATGGAACCAGTCCAAATGTCCATCAATCAACAAGTGGAAAAATAAACTGTGGTATATCTGTAAATGCATATATATGTGTGTGTGTTTATACATGAATACTACTCAGCTGTAAAAGGTATGGAATAATGACATTCACAGCAACCTAAGTGGATTTGGAGACCATTATTCTAAGTGAACTAACTCAGGAATACAAAACTAAATATCCTATGTGCTCACTCATAAGTGGGAGCTAAGCTATGAGGACTCAAAGGCATAAGAATGATACAGTGGATTTTGGGGACTCCAGGGAAAGTGCAGGAGTGGGGTATGGGATAAAAGATTGCACATTTGGTACAGCAGACACTGCTCAGGTGATGGGCACACCAAAATCTCAGAAATCACCATGAAAGAACTTATTCATATATGAAAATAATATTTTTAAATGGCAGCTGGGATTTTTATAGGGATTGTGCTGAATCTGTAATTCAATATGGAAAGTCTTGGCATCTTGATGCTATTATGTCTTCCAGTCCATGAACATGATTTCTTTCCATTGATTTAGATCTTTGATTTCTTTCAGCAATTTTTTGTAGTTTTCAGTGTACAAGTCTTGCATTTTCTTTAATTCCAAAATTGTATTATTTGATGGAATTGCAAATGAAATTGATTTCCTCAAAAAAAAAAAAAAAAAGAATAGAATAGAGACTGAGGTGTGGACCTGCGTGCAAATGGTTTGTTTGGGAAGGGACCTCAGACTTCAGGGCTGAGGAGGCGGTAGAATGAGATGAGGAAGGAACAGAAGCCAATACGAGTTGCATTATCAAGGTCAACATAGTGGACAGCGGGAACTTATTCCCCAGGAAAACCTGAGAAGCCCACAGGATGACCACCAGAATTAACCACTGGATAAAAGGATGGCAGAAGCATTTGAACATCTGCCTTCACCCTTCACTGTGGAAGGTCACCACCCAAAGCGTTCACTCTTCCACACTTCTGAGCCTTGGGCAAGTCAGGAGTCAACTCCTGACCCAAGATGGCACCCAGGAGCCGCCTATGGGCAGAAAGTGAAGTGAGAAGAGGCAGAAAACAGACATTGAGTGAAGGACGGCCCCCTCACATCCAAGGGCGGGAGCTGGGGTGCTGCCACCCACCCCCAGGCAGGGGCCGTGCACCCAGCCCCCTAGCCAGAGGGTCCATCCCAAACAAGGGCAGTGGTCTGAGAACTGCCACCCGCCCCCTGGCAGAGGCCATGACACGGCCCTCTTGCCAAGGGGTTCGTCACGTCCAAGGGCGGGGCTGGGGTGCTGCCACTGGCCCCCTAGCCAGAGGGTCTGTGGCATCCAAGGGTGGGGGCCAGGGTCTGCCACCCGCTCCCTGTGGGGGCAATGGGCACGCCCCCCTCGCAAGAGGGTCTGTCACATCCAAGGGCAGGGATCAGGGGGCTGCCACCCACCCCCTAGCAGGGGCCGAGAGCACGACCCTCTAGCCAGGGGCTCTGTTGCATCCAAGGGCGGAGTCCAAGGTGCTGCCACCTGCTTCCTAGCCAAATCATCCGTCGCACATAAGGGCGGGCACCAGGGTGCTGCCACTCGCCCCGTGGCGGGAACCGTGAGCACGGCCCCCTCACCACAGGGTCCGTCACATCCAAGGGCAGGAGCAGGGGCCGGAGGGCTGCCACCCGCCCCTGCCCCCCGCCCCCCGCCCCCGCCCCTCGGCAGAGGCCGTGGGCACAGCCCCGTCTCCAGAGGGTCTGTCACATCCAAGGACGGGGGCTGGGGTGCTACCACCCGCCCCCCGATGGGAGCCTCGGGCACGGCCCGCTAGCCAGAGGGTTCATCTCTTCCAAGGGCGGGGTTGGGGGACTGCCACAGGCCCCCTAGACAGAAGTTGTCGCAACCAAGGGCAGGGTTCGGGCGGCGTGAGCCGTGGGCAAGGCCCCCTCACCGGAGTCCATCGCACCCAAGGACGGGGTCCGGGGTGCTGCCACCTGCCCCCTTGACAGAGGGTCCGTCACAATCAAGGGTGGGGATCGGGGGGCTGCCACAGGCCCCCCATCAGAGTCCGTGGGCACAGTCCCCTAGCCAGAGGGTCCATCAAAACCAAGGGCAGGGATCTTGGGGCTGCCACCTGCCCCCCGGCGGGGTCGGTGGGCATGGCCCCCTAGCCAGAGCATCCATTGCCTATATGAGCAGCGGCTGGGGTACTCCAACACGCCACCTAGCCAGAGGGTCGGTCGCATATATGGGCGGGGGCCGGGGTGCTGCCACCCGTCCCCTAGCCAGAGGGTCCGTCACATCCAAGGACGGGGGCCGGGGTGCTGCCACCGGTCCCCTAGCCAAAGTGTTCATCACATCCAAGAGTGGGGGCTGGGGGGCTGCCACCCGCACCCCGGCAGGAGCGATGGGCTCAGCCCCCTCGCCAGAGGGTCCATCGCATCCAAGGACAGGGGCCAGGGTGGTGCCATCAGCCCCCTAGCCAGAGGATCCCTTGCATCCAAGGGCAGGGGCTGGGGGGCTCCCACCAGCCCCCTAACCAGAGGGTCCGTCGCATTCAACAGCGGGGACCTGGGGGCTGCCACCTGTACCTCATCAGGAGCTGTGGGCAAGGCCCTATCGCCAGAGGGTCCCTCGAATCTAAGGGCGGGGGCTGGGGGGAGGGCACCACCCCCTAGCCAAAGGATCCCTAGCATCCAACAGTCCCCTAGCCAGAGGATCCATAGTATCGAAGTGGGGGTCCACGGGGATACCACCCACCCTCCTGGGGGCACGTGGGCACAGCTCCCTAGCCAGAGGATCCATAGCATCCAAGGTGGGGGGCCGTGGAGATACTACTCACCCTCCGGTGGGGGCCATGGGCACAGTCCCCTAGCCACAGGGTCCGTATTATCCAAGGGGGGTGGCCAGGGGTTATACCACTTGCCCTCTGGCAAGGGCCGTGTGCACAGCCCCCTGGCCAGAGGTTCCATAGTATCCACAGGGGTGGCTGGGGTGATACCACTTGTTCTCTGGGGTGGGCTGTAGGCCTAGTCCCCTGGCCAGAGGGTCGGTAGTATCCAAAGGGAAGGGGCTGGGTGTATACCACTCACCCTGTGGTGGGAGCTGTGGGCACAGCCCTAGCCAGAGGGCTCGAAGTACCCAAGGGGTGTTCTGTGAACACCACTGCCATTCCACTTGTTCTGTCGGGGCTGTGGGCAGAGCTCCCCTAGCCAAAGGGTTCACAGTATCCACGGGGGTGCCTAGGGGTATCACTCACCCAGAGGGTTTGCAGTATCCAAGGGGGTGCTGGGGGGGGATTCCACTCACCCTGTGGCAGGGGCTATGGACACAGACCTCTTACCAGAGGGTTGGTAATATCCAAGGGAGCGCAGGGGGGATATTACTCGCCCTGTGGCAGGGGCTGTGGCCAGCTCCCTAGCCAGAGAGTTCCTAATACCTTGGGGGGTGAGGGGCCGGGGTAGTATTACTCCCCCTCTGGAGGGGGCTGTCTGCAGCCCCCTAGCCAGAGGATTCCTAATATCCAGGGGGGGCCTGGGTGGTATTACTCGCCTTCTGGGGGGGGCTTGATCTGGGTATATTTTAAAGAGATGTCTCCTGATATCAATGTCGAGTTGTTATCGGTGTGTATTTCAAGGAGATATTACTCCTAATACCTTAGTTGTAGAGTATGTTTGAATACTTTGATCTTGTTTGTAATATTCAGCATATTTTTGCATTAATATCAAGAAATATCTGAAACTGGGTAATGTATAAAGAAAAATGTTTAATTGGCTTACTTTCTGCAGGCTGGTAGAGGAAGCAGAGAGGTTTCTGGAGAGGCCTTGGGGAACTTTCAGTCATGGCAGAAGGCATAGTGGGAGCAGGTGTGGCCGGAGCAGGAATGAGGAGGGGCATGCTGCACACATTTTTTGAGTCTGGGTCTCGCTGTGTCACCTAGGCTGGAGTGCAGGAGTGTGATCATGGCTCACTGCACCCCCAATCTCTTAAGTTTGAGACATCCTCCCACCCCAGACTCCCAAGTAGCTGTGAGCACAGGCATGTGCCACCATGCCCAGCTAATTTAATTTTTTTGTAGAGACAGTCTAACCATATTGTTCAGGCTCATCTCACACTCCTGGGCTCCAGTGATCGTCCCACCTCAGCCTCCCAAAAATGCTGGGATGACAGGCATGAGCTATGAGCCTCAATGCTCAGCCAAATTATTTTTAGTTGTTTTATTAGTTTATATTTTCTTATTGGCCTGTAGACCCTATGGATAACAATGCACAGATGCAGAGAGCCGACAGAATATAGGGAGACACGGACACAGGAAGCTGTCAGAGGTCACCTGAGAAGAGAAGACAGTGACAGGAGACAGTTTTTGGCACTGTCTGAAATCTTTGCCACAGGGATATATTCATGTGTGACTTACATGGAACAAATAAGTGATGAAAAAGAAGACCGCTCTGTGGAGTACAAAGGAGTGGCACATGAACATGACCTCTCAGGTTGAAATGCTGTCCCTGAGGCTCCATGCTTCAGCCACAGTGGCCAAGCTGGGGACTCAAAGCATGAGAAGGTCAGAGGCCCGGGCAGACGGGAAATAACCGAGGCAGGCAGGCACCTGGTGGGGAGCTGATGTACAGCACAGGGTTGACCCAGTCTGCAGATGTGCCCCGGGAAAGCAAAACCTTTCTCCAAGGCCACGCCTCACCTCTCCTCCACTTCGAGTGCTGAAATATGCCTCCCTCCTTTCTGCACAAACTGCTTCTGCAAAGAAGCCCAGCAGTATTTTTAAAAGAGAAAAGTTGGAAAGAACCCCCAATACTCAACCTAGTAGAGTAACCAGACAATCTCTCCACTCATCTGATAACCTCCAAACAGCCGCTTACTGTGCCTGAAGTGGACGGTGTCACAAGGTATTGAGAGAAGTGAAAAAACTAGCCATGCAGCTCTGAACACACACACACACACAACGAATCAATGCCACGTGAACAAGGACGGCCTTCATACTCGTGAAGTTTAAAGAACCAATGCCAAGAGGCACCCCCACGAAGCCTGTTCCTTGGGGGCATCAGTGAAGACACCCAGCCGCTAACATGGGCTTCACTAGGATCCCTATCTTAGAAAGGGATGACTGAACTTCAGATGGTAGTCAACTTCAACTCTGTTTGACAGCTTCATATCCTGATTTTTATTTAGGAAGGAGAAAACCCTCTGGGAGCTCTGGGCAGCGGAAAAGGGAAAGCCACATTTTGGCAAGACAGCCACTGCATAGCAGCAGCACAAACCTGGAAGCTCAGGGTGGTTCTGGGCGGGTACCACCTGGCCAGGCTGGAATCCTGCTCAAGGGAAAGCCACAGGAGCACAAGAGTGCCTGGCCCGGGGTCCCCTGGCATCTCCATTACTGAGCTCTGACATTACACCACAAAATGCCAAGAGTATTACTGATGGGTAGTGGGACACCGAGATAGTGGAAGGACAGTGTAACCACGCCTGGGTCAGGCTCTCCAGTCCCGGTGATGCAAGAAGGCAGCCAAGCTCAGTCTGGGAAGGTGCCCTTCCAGCTGGGTGTGAGGCCAGCCTTCCCCTTCTTCCCAGTCCCAGAACACAGTGGAACCCTAAGCCAGGATGATTTCCCCAGGAAACGAGTAAAATAAACAAGGGAGAGGAGACATGAGATAGCTGAGGTTTCTTTCTAAACCCTGCACGAAGACAAGGAGAGCTAGGACTTTGCTTCCTGAGGCAACAGAGGTCTGCCGGGAGATGCCATTATCACATGATATGCTGGGGCTTCTGTCCTAGTCAGCAGGCTGGCCTCTGCCATCCAACTGGGCCCACCCTGCTGTCCACTGGCGGTCACATTTGTGTCCTGTATGTCCCTTTTAAAAGTATGTCTTGTGATTGTGGACAGAGGCTTTAAGCAAAAGATGCATTAAAAATTGGAAAACCCCGTGTGTTGAACAGTGAGAACAAATGGACAAAGGGAGGGGAGCATCTCACACTGGGGTCTGTCGGGGGGAAAAAGGGGAGGGACAGCAGGGGGTGGGGAGTTGGGGAGGGATAGCATGGGGAGAAATAACAGATATAGGTGATGGGGAGGAAGGCAGCAAATCACACTGCCATGTGTGTACCTATGCAACAATCTTGCATGTTCTTCACATGTACCCCCAAACCTAAAAT
>PVKV010027416.1:0-26480 GCA_004027835.1 Alouatta palliata | reverse complement strand
GGGGCGCCGCTCCAAATGGCGGCAGTGAAAATGGCCACGCAGGCAAAAACAGCCGAGCCGGCGAAAACAGCTGCGCCGGCCAAACCAGCCGCGCCGGCCAAACCAGGTGTGCTGGCGACCCGTGGGGCTCCTCCTCCTGGGAATCTCCTGGTCTGTGGGCAATAAAAATCCGTCTGGGAATGTGGCGTCCACTCACCCTCCACGCTTTCACTGGGAGCTGCAATCCTCAGCTGCTCCTAATCGGCCATCTTGGATCAGTCCATTTAATAATATTAATTAATTATATATCTTATATTAATATATATATTATATAATTATATATTATATATATAATATATATAATTATACATATAATATATAATATATTATATATTATATATTATACATTATAGTAACAATAATTATTAATTATTAATTATTAATTAATTATTAATTAATTAATAGTCTTAGAATCAAGGCATGGAAATGGGAGTAGTGCCACTTACCATTACTCCTAGTAACCTACTAGCAAATTTTTCCCTTCTTGTTCTTGTGATGTTGTGCTCTGCTGGCCTAGAAGTCATGGTTCCAGAGGAAGGGATTCTTCTGTCAGGGGACATAGTGATTCCATTAAACTGGAAGTTAAGACTACCACCTGGTCACTTTGGGCTCCTCATGCTTCTGAGCCAACGGGCTAAGAAGGGAATTATGATTATGATGTTGGCTGGGGTAATCATTTCAGAATACCAAGGGGAATGTGAACTAGTACTCCACAGTGGAGGTGAAAAACAGTATGTCTAAAATACAAGTGATCCTTTGGGAGTTTTTCTTAACATTACTATGCTCTATGATTAAGGTCAATGGGACAAAAACAGCCTAATCCAGGCAAGACGGCAACGGCTCAGAGCATTTAGGAATGAAGGTTTGGGTCATCCCTGCTCCCCATATAAAGAATCATGACTAGCTGAGGTGCTTCCTGAAGTCAAAGGGAATATAAAATGGGTAACAGAAGAAGATAGTTATCAATACCAGCTACAACTAAATGATCAGTAATAGAAACAAGGAGTGTAATTGCCATGAATATGTCCTCCCTATTTTGTTAAGAATGTTTGCGTGTATATATCTACATATAGTAAACAATTATTTTTGTTTTCTTTCCTCTCTTATTTCTTTATTATATAATATAAGACATATGTAGTGTAATACAGTACGCTATGGCTGGGCTATTATCATAGTAGTGAGAGCATGGACTTCAGAATCAGACAGGTATATCTCCAAATTTTGTCTCTGCTGTTAAGTAGATATGTTTCTCATTTGTAAAATGAGGATAAACAAACCTATATTTCCTGTTATGTAGGGTACTTACAGAAACTCGATGACATAATGATTTTATTCTTTGATTCATTCTATACTTACTCATTGGGCATTTGCTTTCTCTTAGGCACTCTTTTAGGTGATGGAGCTTTAAAAAGTGAATAAAAAAGACAAGGTCCTTACCCAGGAGAGCCCTATACCCTCCAATGCATTACATTTTATGGGGACTCACTACTAAGTCTGTCTGGTGTATAGAAAGCTCTTCATAACTGATAGTTGTAATGAGTATTAACTAATCGTTTCTTTGAATCAGAATCCAAAAGCAATGCTACTTTCAAATTTGTCAGTTCAGCTTTTAGAAACATTACTAAAATCAATATAAATCTGCCTGGAGCAGCATTTAAAAAAATCCTGGCTCTTAAAACAGAAAAACCTAGGTACTGTAATTTATGAAAATAAAACTGCCACAGGAATCTAAGGACAACATTTTACACTAATGAAAATGGAGATAAACTCAAGGTCTGCTGTTTAGGCCATTCTGAGATATTACCACATTTATAAGGGATTTAGAACATCCAAAAGTTTCTGTCCTATCACCCAGCTGAATGCATTTTTTAAAATGAACTGTCCATTATTAAATGATGCTTGATAGCTCTCTGTGTTTGATAGAGCAGTTTTCTAGGTGGCCAGGAAATGCTGCTACAACTTTCTTAACAGCCTCTCTCATCTGGTTATGGAGGCATAGTCATTTAAATAAAAAAAAGGGCAGAAAAAACCCTGAGAGGCAGTTTGCTCTAACTCAACCTTTTCAAATGACTACACTAATTTTAAACATATGAATTTAACTGTATGTTTGCCCCTCTATAAACAGGGCGAACAAACAGTATATCATTTTTACACTTGAACTGTATTATGATTTTAATGCAGACTCAGGTGAGGTGAGGTCAGAAGATACAATTAAATGGATCTGGTACCAGCTGGAGATTAGGCTCTCTTTAACCATGCTTGGGTGATTTATCCATCAACAACTCACGTACTGCTCCATAAAAATTGATGTCTGTTTAAAAATAGATATTAAAATACAGTGTACTTTTAAAATTAGAGACTAAAATATTACGTAGTTGCCAGCAGGTAGTTTATTTAATATTCATGCACAATATCAAATGGAAAGATTCCTGTTCTTGGAATAAATATCTATTAGAATGAATAAATTTGCTGTAGTTGCAGGAGTGTCTGTGCTTGGTCAAGTCCTTGTAAACAAATGCAGAAACAAACTTTTATATCATTACAAATCCCTGACATGGTGAATGGTGATATATAACTGCCACCCTTGTTCAATAGCTCCATCAGGTCCTCAAAGATTCATTTTAATGTTTCTTTTTCATGAAAGGCTGTTTAAAAACAAAAACAGGAAGAAAGGGAAATAGAAATGCAAAGCAAACAGGTTTATTAAGGATAATAAAAAATCTTGGTGCTTTTATATATTCTCCTGTGAACTGTGAATGGTGGACTTCAGTCTTGAGGTTGAATTTGGTTTCTAATAGATATAAATTCAAATATTTGAATTTTCTGCATCTAAAGCCAACGGCAGCTCTAAGGACAATCATTTGTCAACTAATATATATATCAAAAATTTAAACAAATGAACATTTAAAAGTAATATTTGATTAACCATTCACTGAAAGAAAAGTAATTCTGCCTGTCCAATTCAGTAATTTATATAGTTTAGTGATTTGCTTGTCAATAATGAACAAATTGCCCTAATATATTACTGTAATGTTTCATTTTCATTAAGACATCTGCCAACTTTTCAAAAATGCTTTTCCATTTGGGACTTGACTTATAATTGTAGAGTCCCTTGGGGGAGTTTCAATATTATTCTAATCAATTTTATCCACAATACACAATATGGATGATTACATTGCAATGTAATTTCCAAAGTTCCCTTCTCACATTAGTCATTTGCAAGGAGAGGAGACACTGCCGATGTCTCCAGAATGTATTTTAGAAAATAAACTTACTGCAGCAATGGAGCAAAGAGTATTTTTCATTGTTTGAAATGCATCACAACATGAATATGTATATGTGCAGATATGCTTATATAATTTACAACCACACTTCAAAGCTTTATGGTCTATAACATTTATATGTTATTTTTATGCAATAAGATGATAATGAATTTTACAACCACAAGATACAAGAGTTGGAAAGTCCTCCAGGATGATCTTCCTGTATGTGAACTACGGTGATAATGTTATAGTCTTTTCCTTTTTTTTTTTTTTTTAAATAGTAAGAGGAAGTAGATAATAGTTTTAGGGAAAGCTAGAAAAAAAATTATCTTAGTCTCACTCCAAACTAAACTGAGGCTCCAAAAAAGCCATTGAACTAGCCTCAATACAGAACAAGCTTAATATCTCGGCTTCATTTATTGCTCTTCACTTTATTTTCAAAATTCTCTTGACCCAGGTGGGGAAGACTTATGCTAGTTATTGAGGGACTCACCAAATCATCATCAGTCTTCTTTCTGGTCATCTATCTATATTTTAAGAAGCATAAATCCTACTCTTTACATGATAGAGAAGCTTTCCTTCAGTTTATCAATGAGTAGTGAAGGGTAGGCAAATATTAATAGGTCTAAAAATATTCTAAATGTATAGAAAGATAAAAGTCAGAGTAAAGAGTTATAAATAATAAAACTGATAAAGAGTAAGTCAGTGACAGCATAGGGAAATTTTATTTACTTAGATTTCTACTTGTTTTTACCAAGTTTTTTCTCTCTCTCTTTTAAAATACTAGCAGGGAGTAGCAGAAATGAACCCCAATTCTCAAGATTCTATATTCAAGGTTGTTTCCTGTTTTTAAAGTATTTATAAATTGTACAACAAATCATTTTCATTTAAATTTTTAAAAAACTTTCTATTTTACTCTTAAGTTGAATGAATTAAAATGAATGGCATTGACTCCTTCTCAACCAAACTAGGTACTAATTCATCATTAAACAGTTGCCATTATTAAATGTTTACCATATATGAGGTAATTTCATAGAACATACATAAAGAAAACTTTAGAACGTTAACTAGAGACACAAAAGAAAGCTTGAACAACTAGAAAGCCATATTGTCTGTAAGACGATTCAATACATTAAACCTTTCAGTTCTATTTAAATTGAAGAATAATTAAAATCATTCGGATCCAAATATTACCAAGTTTTTGTTTTTATTTTTTTAACTTGAAGGAATGAGGTTTTCTGAAAAAATAACCTTAGAATCCATGGAGAAAGGGGGCAAAGTATTCCAAACTGGGAAAATGGGTGGGCCAAATTTTAGGAGCAATAATTTGAAAAGAATGTTCAGAAGATGCTGAGTCAGTCAATCAAATGTGTCTGTTAGACTGAAATCCAGAGGTCATATAGGACAAAGGAAGATTAATTTATAAAGGTATGGTAGAGCCAGACTAGGGGGAACCTGTGATTCTAAACTGAATACAAGACTTTCTTACAAAAGGGAATAATTTAAGGTTTTGAGCCAGGGAATTATACTTGGAAGGAGCTACTTAAGATCAGTCTACCAGTAGTGTACATGGTGAATTGGAAGAAGAGACTCTGCACAGGGAGAAATAGTTAGAAAGTTATTAAAATAATCTTGCTGGGCATGGAGGCTCATGGCTGTAATCCCAGTACTTTGGGAGGCCAAGGTGGGGGGATCATGAGGTCAGGAGTTCTAAACCAGCCTGGCCAACATGGTGAAACTCTGTCTCTACTAAAAATACAAAAATTAGCCAGATGTGGTTGCGCAGGCCTGTAATCCAAGTTACTCAAGAGTTTAGCCAGGAGAATTGCTTGAACCCAAGAGGAATAGGTTGCAGTGAGCCGAGATTGCACCACTGCACTCCAGCCTGGGCAACAGTAGAAGACTCTATCTCAAATAATAATAATAATAATAATAAGTTATTGAAATAATCTATGCATGAAACAGTAAGGACCCAGAATAAAATCATATAATTTATAAATGGAATTACTTCAAGATTATCTTTGCAGTGACTTTCCAGCTTTTTAAAAACTATGAGTCATAAGAAATATATTATATACATACATACACCCAAAAACGTTTAATAAGAAAATATTTATCCTTACTATTTATGATGACATTTGGAATTTTTAGCTCTATGCTTTTTACATTTTAGAAAATGCTGATAGGAACACATTGTATTTATTTTAAGATTTTCTAAAGGTTGGACCTGCTGTTTGTAAAACATGGTCTGGTGCAGCACCCTCACTTTTCAGAAGAGAAACTGAGGCACAAAAAACTAAGAGGCTTGCTCAGGGTCTCAATTTGAGTGATTAAAGACCAAAGGCCTGTGAACTTTCAGTACTATAGTTAGGATGGTACTGCAGTAGAAATAGATAACCACGAAGAGATTTGACAGTGATTTTAGAAGAGGAATAAACAAGACAAAGTGACTATCTATGAAAATTTAAAGTCAACTGAGATTTTGTTTCTGGTTAATTGGATAAATGGATTTGCCGTGGAATTACAGGCATCTGAAAAAGAAACTAGCCTGGGAGATATGTAATGAGTTCACACTGAAGTTGAGAGGGCAGAGGGACAGTCAAACTGCAGCAGGCAGGGAAAACTGTAAGATAAAGCATTCAAATGAAAAACCTTGTAGGTTATCTATTTGGGAATGATCCGATGGTATTTAATATAATAAAAGTGCGTTGAATACCTCTCCTATTGAGAGGTCGTGCACTGAATACCATGACCCTGTTATAAGTCTTAAGGATTTCAAGATAAGCAAAATCAACTCCCAATACATGAGAATCTCTCATTCAAAATTTTGCTGACAGTGTTATACATCCTTTGAATTAAACCATTATTGTTGCATAAAAGTCAATACAATTATTTTCAAGACCTCTGAAGATTTCAGTCTTCTATAGTTTGATCTAAAACCTCTACATGGGCTTTTATATCAACTCATATTATTATTATTATTTTTAGAAATAATCTCTTTCTCTTCCTCTCTCTCATGTACGTGTGTGTGTGTGTATGTGTGTGTGTGTGTATATATATATGTGTGTGTGTGTGTGTGTGTGTGTGTATGTGTATATATATATGTGTGTGTGTGTGTGTAAAGTGTCTTTCTTTTTGACATTCACCAGTATTCTTTCAAGTGGCAAGTTGCCTCTTACCAGATTACCTCTTAAAAGAAACAGCTTCTGACAGGGAAATGAGCAGCTGGGTGCAGCTCACAGCAACTCTGTTATTTTGCACTGATACAGCATTTTAATATAAATGGCTGAAATGCAATCTGAAAATAGTCATTCATCTCAAACAAACTCCACAAAGCTGGTTAGCATTTAAGCAGTTATATTTAGGGGCTGACTTCTTTCTAGGTGCCTCCCTTTCTTTAACGATAATGATGGTGATTTTCACACTGCCCATTTGAGGGAGGAAGAAGAGGTGCCAAGATCAAGGCTCATCATTGTAGCAGTTGAGAAAAATCTGCAGCAGAACCTGAAGAGAGTCCAGAATCCCTTGTACCAAATTCCTTTGTACCACTTTCCATTTTACCCAGATAACTTAGAGTTTTACTTTAGAAAAAATAAAGAAACTGCTGGCCATCACAGAGTCCTAATTTAAACAATTAGCACTGGTTACATATCATTTCATCTCTGGGAATGATTCCAGATTCATTGATTCTTGTTACTTCTAACTCTTTAAGTCTGTATAGTCTTTGAGCCTATAAAATATTTCCTAACATATCAACCTTTTAGATCATTGGAGAAAATTTCTAGCCATCTATTTGCTCTACTAAAGAGTTCTTTGACCTATGCCTTATTTCACACTACTCTGTGGGTCACTCTTGCTAACTTACCATCATGGTGAATAGTCAGCTTATTTCAAGTTCCTTTAACCAATGATTAATGAATACACCCCTCCCTTACCACCCACATGTCTAACACAAATGGGCATCCCAAATAATCTGTGAGTCTGAAATAGCTGATTATGCTACAGGGGGAATAAAAATGAAGAGAGAGAGATGGGAAAGGCAGAGTGACAATTTAGTTTACCAGGATATTTTGATAAGGTTGTATTATATACTTTTTTGTATGTAGATAATGAACAACAAATATTTTAATCCTCTATCTCATGCCTGGGCGTTACTTCATCTTTGATGAGGTGAGACTCAGTGAAGCATGAGATTAGGGATGGAATAAGATTTCTAATGAGGTTCTAGGATATAAAAATATTTGATATCAGTAAAACTTCATGTTTTTTAAAATTTAACTTTTATGATTGAGCTTTTCAAGCTGCATTAAAATGCCATGTATCAAAAGATAATAAATAAAATAGCTGTTCCAAAATATCCTTTATGTCAAAACGGTCAATTTAAAGAAAGCTGTAACCTAACGTAGTATAGTGGTTCTCCTCCCAAGGGACGTTTGGCAATGTCTGGATACATTTTAGATTGTTATAACAGAAAGAGAGATGTTTCCTGCTGGCATCTAGCAGGTAGAGAGAGACTGGAGATGCTGCTGACCATTCTACGATGCACAAAATACGTCCCCCAGCTCCCTGAAAGTGTCAATAGGTGAGAAAACCTTTTGAGATCTCTTTAGTAGGGCAAATAGATGGCTGATGTTTTTGAGAGAGCATAAGTATGAAAACAGAGGAGAGAGCAACATAATATATTTTTATTCTAAAGGCTGCTTTTATATTCATTTTAGTTTTCCATATACTATAAACAGTTCCAGTGGTCTCAGCAAGTACCCTATTGAATTCTTGTTGACTTTATGACTCTGATCCTGAACAGAAGTGGGCCCACTTCTGGGAATTTATCTCATGAAAATAATCTGAAAGAAAGACATTGTCATAAGCATATTCTTTGCAGGGTTTTGTATAACCTAAAATTTATCCCAATTGTTAGATAAATTGATTTAGAGATCAGAATGTAGAATCTAAGATAAACATATAGATTCTGCAGTCATAACTGAAATTCAGGAGAAAGGTCGAAGCAGATGATATAAATATGGAGTATTAACATTGCCCTACGATTCAACATATGTATCTCTCTAAATGAAATTTAGTCTTTTCCCATTTCTTACCTGTGAAAATGTTGTGACTGGCAGAAAACTCAACTTCAGTTATTATTGTTGGTTCCCAACCTCTCTCTTCCTTCAACAGAGTTATAAAAGAAACCTGAGCTTATTTTGGGCTGGAAACCTTGGGGAAGACCAGGCTCTTACTTTGAGAGTCTGTATTTTTAGGGTTCTTCTTTTAGTATGTGATGCTGCTTTTGAGCCCTGATACTCACAACATAAATATACTCAGAGTTGCCCTCCTAAATATCATGCTGTCTACCTAGGGTGTGCCAGGGATGGATGCTGCCTGGAATCAGAGAGTGGGCTGTGCCACCCTCTTCTGATTTGAGATGCTTCAACTTCCTTCTGGTCAGATCCAGATCCATTTGTTTTTCCCTCTCAAAAATCTCTTCTTTGTGATCTGGAAACACGAAAGCTTCTTTATTCCCCACTGCTCTCAAGGTCAAGGAATACAGTTATTACAGAAACTCCAGAAAGCTCTTTCCTTGATTTAGCAGTTAAAGGAGAAACTCACACTTATTCCTTTCTTTCTTAATGGCTCATTTTTTACATTAACAGAATATACATAATAAAGGTATGGAAGAATAGTTGCAAACTATAAGCAAGAAAAATAAGCCTATAGCAAAAGGTTGAAGATACTTTGCTTCTAGTGAATGTTGACAAGAGAAGCCAATGTAAATATAGAAAATTGTAATCAGATACAGAAAAATATTTCAAAAAGGAGATATTGGTAATAATCAAGTTTTCTAGAAATTCCAGAAAGACGGAGGATGACAAAGCCTGGTAAGTGATTTTAATTTGACCACTAGAAGATCACCAAGACTACGAAACCTTCAAGAGTGCAATTTTAGGAGCATAATAAAAATATTGGTTATAATCAAGTTTTCTAGAAATTCCAGAAAGGCAGAGGATGACAAAGCCTGGTAAGTGATTTTAATTTGACCAGTAGTAGATCACCAAGACTATGAAATCTTCAAGAGTGCAATTTTAGGAGCATAAAAAATGCATAGGATTAGAAAGATAATAGGTAGATAAAAATAGGGGCAGTTATATACGTTTATTTTAGAATCTGGCAATAGAAAGAAGTTAAGAAACAGAACTTGTCTATGAGAGACAATAAATTATAAGAGAGAATTTGTTGGATTACAAAATCTGTACATAAATCTATTAGTAAAATAAGCATTTCCCTAGACAAGGAGAGCTTGATGACAAGGCAGAGATAAGAAAATTGAAAGGGGAGAAACTGACAAAAGGGAATGAGAGTAAGAACACAGGTGAACAGGATAACCTTTGAAAAGAGGAGGGACAAGTTGGAGACTAAAGAGACGAGACATATAAAGATATTTTTAAGTGAAGCAATTCAAAAATGAGAAAAATTTTCCTCTCAAAATGTCCACTACTTTAGGACAGTATGAGGATAACCTTTGTTAGACATGACTGTCAGTGTAGACACTTGGTTCGGAGACTGACGATTTGCAGAGACATTTTTCCCAAATTAAAAGTTTGTTATAGTTCATTAAAATAAAATAATAATAAAACAAGCTTAGCTCTGTGTTAATTTTTTGTTTATATGCAAATTCATTATCTACCACCTAACCTGCTTTTAAATGCCAGGACACGCTAATATAAAATCATTCTTTTTAAAAAATGAATTACGATCACATCCAGAAGTGCAACCCATGTATCAACTTAGACTGACACAACTGTTTTTATTTCTAATAAGGGCCTTCATTTACTTAAAATGTCGCTCCCTAGACATTCTACTTCTCTTTTAAACATGTAAAAACATTGCTGTAAAAAAAGAAAATTACACTGAATCAAAAGCCAGTGAAAGTATTACTTGAAAACTTGATAGGGCTACATAGAATCTTAATCTTGAAAATGCAGTAAAATTTGACTCCATCACAATAACCACAAGAGGCAGATCAATATGACTGAGTTAAGGTCTGTTCTGTAAATCATTACTTGGTGAATGAATTAGAAAAAAGATAAGCTGTAACCAAAATGGTGAAGAGTGAGACATGAACACTGCTCCCTGGAATTAGCTTTCAATAAAGTACAGGTTAGGGCTGTAGTAATGGAGAATTATATGTTGTATATTGTGGATAAGGGTTTGTTCACTGACAAGACTAACCCAGACATGGGATCTTGGGTTTTGAAGGCAGTTTTCACTCTTTAAGTAAAGTAACAACAAAAACAGAATAGAACACTTAAATCACAAACCAAAGCTGAACTTGTATCTGTGACTATCAAGTGTGAAGTTTGCTAAGTGGCATTATGCATTTACAATGTAAGGGCTGTTCATCTGTTAATGAATTTTTATTGCCTAAATTGTTCAATTCAACAGAACAACTTTTATTTAGTATTGACTACATACAAAGTACTGTCCAAGAATTGCAGGTAATTCAAAGACAAAACAGATTGGTCTCTGACCTCCAAGGGTGTTATGGGTGGAATAATTTACGTATATTTAAAAATATTGTGCAAAGGGCTCTATTTAGCATTATTTAAATAAAATTCTATTGAAAGTGGGGAAATGTTTATACTCCTTTTAGCTTTAGAAAAATATATTGTGTTAATTCTTTCAGTGTTTTTTATCTTTACATTATTGTAGATTAGCACAGTACTTGGCTGATGCAAAAGAGGTATTAAATAAATCTTTGATTAATGAAAATTGAGAAGAATATTAAAAGCTTTTTTTAATTTTAATTTTTTTCTCAGACATCTCAGAGATGAAGAATATTAAAATCTTTAAGAGAGAAGATAGGATTTATTAATTTAATAAAAATGTTTATGAATAACTCTCTATTGGAGATATAACCCTTGACAAGGTTCTCACATGCCTTTGTCCTCATGAAGCTTCTAGTCTGGCAGAATCTGGCTTTTGAAGTCTTCCAGTAAATTCGAACCACTGTAACACCATGAGAGTTTGAAATTTAAAAAAGACTGGCTTATGACAACAATGACTTTTACATTAAGCAAAGGAAGAAAAGCATAGTTTTGATATGGCAGGAACAGTTGCGGGAGTCAGTGTGAAGCATTTGACTAAGACTCCGTCTTGTGGAACTGTGGTTAAAGAGTCAAGCATCATGCTGGAGAGGGGACAAAAATATAGCTAAGGGAAAGTATAAAATCCCATTTGTCCTTTGCTCATGTAGTCAAAATTTAAAATTGAATTTTCCATGAACACCAGCCAATGTTCATTTCCTTTCCTTTTTTTTTTTTTTTTTAAGATGGAGTGTCACACTCTTACCACCAGGCTAGAGTGCAATAAGGTGTTCTCGACACACTGTAACCTCTGCCTCCACCGTTCAACAGCTTCTCCTGCCTCGGCCCCCCCAAGTAGCTGGGATTACAGGCACGTGACACCACCACACAGCTAAGTTTTGTATTTTTAGTAGAGATGGAGTTTCATCTTGTTGGCCAGGTTGGTCTCTAACTCCTAACCTCAGATGATCCACCCACCTAGGCCTCCCAAGTGCTTTTGAAGTAGTCATTTTTATGACTCAGAGGTAGAGAAGCAAAAGACACAAAGTAGGTGAGGTTGACAGAAGCAGAGAGTTTAAGAATGAGAGTGTGGAAATGCAGTAACAAGAGAAAACAGAAAGATAGACTTGGGTCAGATCATGAAAGGCTCTAAATGCCATGCTAAGGCGTTTGCGCTTGATCTGATGCACAATGAAAGAAAAAGATTTTTGAAGAGCAAAATGTGTTGACAAAAGTGGGAAGATTAGTCTGCAATTCTTGGCAGGATGGAATGAAAGAAGCTTTGAGGGAGGTAAGTCAGAATCATTTAGTAACCTCTGGAATGCTAAGAGTTCCAGTTTCACGGGAATGTTGGCTATCTGGTTTATTCATAGCTCTGGGTGCTATGTAGTATGCAGTAAATAGTTGTTGAATTAATGAAATGGTCATGTTTCTCTTATTGGGAAACTCTGTAATTGTTAACTTCAAGTTTATAACAGGTTTCCTTGATTAAGAGTTTTACAATTTATGTACTAACAATGTTTTCCATTTAAAATGCTTTGGGAAATTTCAAGTCTATTTATAATCACTGATGTCAGTGAAAAGAACAAAAAGCTAATTTACAATTCATTATTCAGCCATTATTCTACCCATGGGTGGGACTAATATGAACATTAGGTTATAGGTGGCAAGCATGTTGATAAGGGAAAGAATAGCAGATTCTAAAGATGAATTACAGCTCAGCACTCTTATCAGGCTCAATAGATAGAGACTTTCAAGATAACTCAATACACGGAGTTGCTATTGGAATAGAAAAAATGTATGTGTTCTAATTTCTTTGGAAGAGAAAGCAGTCTTTTTAAGGATGCTTCTGTTTCATGTGTTTGAGGTTTGTTCCTTCAGCAGACTGACAGCTGATAGGAGTTATGATGTATTCCGTGTTCCTGTACACAGTATATAGTGCCAACTAAGAATTTCTTATTCACGTATAAAATACCAAAGCACTCCATGTGAAAATTCAAAATCTTTGCCATTGGATTACTTCTTACAGGTGGAAAGGCCATATCGATTTCATTATTATGCATTTTGTACAAACAAAATCCAATTTCAGAAAAACACAAGTAGCTTACGTGTATTAAATGCTTACTATGTGCCAGGCCCTGGTATGAGCTGCTTACATAGAAGAATACATTTATTTTTTCCATCAGTGTATAAAGTAGATAGTATCTTATCTCTGTTTTATAAATGAAGAAACTCGATGCAAGGAGAAGTTAAATTATCCAAAAGGATGCAACTACTGAAAATGGGGAGGAGAGATCTGAAAGCAGTCTGATTTTAGAACCCATACTCTACACTAGAGGTCAGCAATTTTTTTTCTGTAAAGGGCCAAATAGTAAATATTTTAGGCTTTGCAGGCCATACGGTCTCTGTCACAATTACTCAACTCTGCCATTTAGCACAACATAGCCATAGACAATATGTAAATGAATGAGTATGGCTGTGTTCCAATAAAACTTTATTTATGGACACTATAATTTGAATTTCATATAATTTTCATGTGTCACAAAATAGTATTCTTTTTTGATTTTTTTCTCTCTAACCATTTAAAAATGTAAAAATCATTCTTAGCTTATGAACCATACAAAAATGGGAAGAGGGGCTCTGGTCTGGGCCCACGAGCTATAGGTGGCTGATCCTTGCTCTAAAACACAGTGCAATTTAGCCTCTAAGAGAAGGAATGCAGAATCACGTAAGAAGCCACTTGGACTCTGTTAGGAATCTAAGCCACTTAGACTCCAAAGGAATTGGGTTGGGAGCTTTTAATTTTTATGTTGAATTGTGGAAGAACATGAGGAACTGCTAAAGGAAAGATTTGTGATAGGCCTACAAATAATTTATTGGAAGAAATAGCAACTAAAACCCCAAACAGATTCCTGAGGATGGTGGTAAGATCTGTTTATGCCTGTATCTATTTGCTACAGGAACAACTATTGCTCAGAGATATGACCTCTTCTTAGAATAGTGAAGGAGATAGTAAAACAGAGATGTTAGAGGAGAGGTACCAACTTTCTTGACAAGTTACAACTACATTAAAGGGTGCTAAATCATGAGATGGCCAAATCTAGCTGGTGCTGGTTTTATACTGTCTGTGGCCACTACTCCAGTGAGCTAGCGCCACAAGCCATGGAGACCACTGGGCCAGAGGGAGCTAGGAGGCCAAGGAGTTCCTTCCTCAATCCCTGTCCACACTCAGAAACTGCCTCCCAGTCTCCCCATGCCCTGGCCAGGGTCAGTACAGGTTGCCAGCTCCATGTTGGGGACTCCCCTGTTAGCAACTGGTGGGCACCAAATGGTAGAATACCAGTCTAGTGGATCACCTCACCTCTGAGCAGCTGCACAAGTTTAAATGGCCATGCTACATCTGGGTGTCACTGGGGCAGACAGTGAAACTGAATACCGCTGTCACGTACTCCACTGCCCGCTGGGCCCCTCCCTATTGGTCTAGTCCATCCTTGCCCTGAGAATGTCTTCTTTAGATAGCAGCTGGCTGCAAAGTGTCCCTGCTTCCCAGAATATCCTCCCCAGGCAAACAGGGCACGAGGGAGAGGGGTTTTCTATCTTGTTATGTAAGTACATGCATTATACCCTCAATTTTGCCTCGTGGTTCACAAAACCTAAAATATTTACTATCTGATTCCCCAAAATTTCCAACCCCTGACCTAGAGCATTGCAGGGACTACAGAAACAAAGAGGAAGAAGGAGAGGAAGAGGAAGTTGACTTGAGTTAAAAGATGTAAGATTTGGCAACACTTTAGCCCATTCGGTATTTCACCTGATAGAAGGGAAACAATTGAAGCTTAAGTAAAATACGTGACTGACAGTTTTTGTCCAGAATAAGTGACAACACATCATTGTCTCTCAAAATGGTGCCCTCATGAAGTTGTTCATGAAATTTAACAGTGTCGCCATTGCTCCCAAACATTTTGATACCCTTCTTCTGGAGATACTCCCTGAAATTACACATTGCAAAATATGTCAGAGAAGGAATGTCATGTAGAATTTTAGATTTGAAAGGACATTTGAGATCATCTTTATTGTTTTATAGTCACATATCCCCTACAACCAAAAAGATTGGCTCTCAGTTGATCACTTTCCTGTTAACAATACTTGCCTGAGTTTGACTCTTTTTAAAAATGAATTTATTATTTAAGGATGAAAGACATGTTTCCATCAAGAATAGTGAAAATAATAAGCTATATGTCATAAAAGCTATTTTACAAATAGGAAATAAAAAATATTCTGAGTAAGAAAAGTGGTCATTTTTAGCAGCAGACAGTAAGCTGTTTGGCTATATAACTTCTGGTGAATTTCCTTAAAAACATCACGTTACTTTATGACTAACCAAATTTTTGATTAATAACTTTCAATTATAGAATAATTCAGTCCATCTTAATTCATGTTTTCTCTGAGTATTTCAGATTGCCTGTTAAAATGCATATTTTAAGATAAACACATCAGGGTATGTATTTTGCCTGAAGCATAAATCATATCAATTTTTAAATAAGGATAGAAAAAAAGGGAATGCCATTATGATCATTCTATTATTATAGCAAATAATTCTTCTTAGGAAAAGATAAGGACATTACTTTTTTTTTTGCCACCAGGATGGTAGCTAGTTTTTTTTTAATTTCACAGAGATGTGCCACAGAGAGCAACCAAATATAACAACTCCTTTTCACAACCATGTGGAAGCAACTTGCTTCCTGCCATTTCTCTCTCTTGTGATATTCTGAAGTGAAAATGAAATACAGATACTATCAAACTGTGGCTATGACAGATGAAAAAAAAAGATACTCCTGTTTTACTGAAGTGCATTTGTTTTCCTCCTCCATTCTGTAGGAAGCATCACAAACCCACAGAGTTCCTGAGAGATGGATTTTACTGGGAGGCGAAATGCTAACTTTGCTCAAAGATGTGTAAATGCCACGTGCCCAGATGGTCCTTTTGCCTATTCATAGGGAGAGGCTCAGAAACACACATGCATCTTTCTGTGGTCAGTCATAACAGATTTGTTCTAAATAAGCTACACTGTTTTGCAAGATGGCAGGGAACTGTCAGGCTGTATTTTAAGCACAAATGTTTCTGCCAGACAGACACAGCATATACCATGTGCTTCAGGAACACACACACATGCGGCATTGATCTGAGGACAGAATATGGACCTGTGTTGTCATTTCGCAGCTCAGATCAATAAGCCCACGTTATACTTCCCATACAGACCTTCAGTTGACTCAAGGATTTCATGGCGATCATCAAATGTAAAGATAGGGAAAGATAAGTACAGTCAGACAGATAGAGGGGCAGGTAATCTTTTTTTACTCTTTACATATTAATGTCCTTTTGCCAAGGCTAATTCTACCTATTACCCCTGAAGGAGTCATTGTGCTGGGGGAGATCTAGTAGTCTTAATTTGTTTTTACTATGGTACTTTATTTTCACTGAGTCACTTTCCATTGAAGTTTTAACAAAGATAAAACTTAAGCAACTATTTACCCTTGATATGTTATAAGGTAGAGGCTTTGGAAATTTACAATATAAGGTAGATACTCTAAGGCAGAAAATGTAACAGAGGTTTATTTGGAGAAACAGAAGCAACTTTTAATTTCAAAAACTACCTTTCAGAGGTTAAGAGTAATTTAGGGTAAGAGACAAAAATATTTATATAACAATGTTGCTAACCAAATTGCAAAAGACCTTTGGGACTTCTAGTTTCAGGTATTGTGGGATTGTGACTTTCATCTGATTTGTCCTGACAGGCAGCCTAAAGCAGATGGACCAGTGGAAACCATGTCAGAAGAAGACATAACCAGATGTGAAGGATGAATAGAATCAAATGTTGGACCAAGGAGGAAGGAAAAACAAGGCGCTCAATGTAGCTAACAATTGATTGATTAACTAGTTAATTGTATCCCACCTCATTCCAAACACAATAGCAGGAGTTGATAAAGATACATATTCTGAACTTGATGGTGAATAAATGAGGAAGGTAAATTAGGGCAGAAGAGAGAAAAACAAATTCAAAAGTAAAGATAATATTCTAAATATTGCCTCTAAGAACTTTGCCAGAGATGGCTTGCAAACTTGACTTTGTGCTTCTGAGCAAACAAGTGAAATAACATCTGTTGCAAGATTGGTAGTGTTCACAGGGTAAAATAGGATCAGATTCTTAGTTTAACCCCAGCTATTTCTAAGAAGTATCTCTCCTGTACTTCATAAGAGGACACTTTGGTATAATAAGCAATATCTAACAAAATATTTGGGGAAAAAGCAGTAAGTTCTGTTAAATTTTCTAAAAAACAGACATTTTTCCATATTTAATACAGATATAACTCCCAAGTACATTTCCACAAAAAACAATTATATTTCAAGCTTTTTTAAAAAGTGGCAAATTAATTTAAAGTTGAATGTCTAGAGGGATGGAGGCCATACAAATTTCAGGTAATTCCCAAAAATATGATTTTTATGACCGAGTGTTGATTATTTTCTAACAAAAGCTAAAGATGTAAATATCATATTTGGATTTTTTTTTCTTTTTCTTTTTTTTGAGATAGGGTCTCACTCTGTTGCCCAGGTTGGAGTGCAGTGGAGTGATCTCACCTCACTGCAACCTTTGCCTCCCAGATTCAAGCAATTCTCGTGCCTCAGCCAGCCAAGTAGCTGGTATTACAGGCATGTGCCACCGTGCTTGGCTAATTTTTGTACTTTTAGTATAGATGGGGTTTGCCATGTTGGCCAGGCTGGTCTTGAACTCCTGGTCTCAAGTGATTCACCAACCTCAGCCTCCCAGAGTGCTGTGATTACAGGCATGAGCCACTGTGCCAAGCCTCCTGTTTGGAAATTAGGGGCAGATTTATATACACTGGATATCAGGCAAAATGAAGGGTAGGTTTTAACACTTTTTACGAACTTAAGACAATACCAAGTAGAACACACCACACATATAACTGAATAAAATACCACCCACTGTCAAGGCCAAAATTTTCACTAAAAAATAACACCACAAAGACAAATGGCCATTTGAGGCTTCCATATTGGAAACAACTTTAACATGTTTTGACTATTTAAAGGAAATGTGCGATACGACCAAGGAATCAATTTCTATTAAGTTTGCAATCAACAATGTGGGATGAGAAACGGAGAACGGAAATTTGGAAATGTTGGGTATACAGGGCACAAATTAAAATATGACATCTTAATAAACTATTTTAAAACCAATCAGGAAACCCAACAATGTATTTGCAGCCTGTAATGCTAACATCAAACCAGCCTGGGAAATTTCCTGGGGGATTAATGACCAGAGGGAATTAATGGCCCTTGGCTTCACCTCAGGCCATCTACTTTCCTAGCCAGTCATTAATCCTAAGAAATGTCCCAAGTCTCAATCATTACAGCTTAATTGAGATGTCACGAAAAGGGTTAAAGAAGTTTTGACTATTTTACTACATGAATACCAGCAGTGAAATGCATTTAGAATCCCTGTTTAAAAGACTGTAATTGCCTCAGATTCTTTATATTATCATAACTCTTCAAAATTGATTGGTTTTAGGTTTATGGAAAAATATGCAAATTTACAGAGGATATGACACACATTTCTCAACATGGGAATAAAAGTAGTTCACACAGAATTCATTTGATTTTTATTACTGAACAAAATCTAATTATTTTAGATACATGATCAGATTTTCTGGAGAAGTATTTGGCATGTGTGATTGTTTACCAGTTAAAATGCGTCATGTTAAACAATAGCTACTTGGGGGTCCATCATTTCTAGGAAACACTGCTATCAGGAACTGCCCATTCAAACTAAACAAAACAATTTTTAAGTCTCCTTTTTTACTTACTCAGGATGAGCGTACAATTAGCTACATGGAGAGAGGAAAAGACCAATCGCTTCTGCCTCAGCATTTTGGAACTCTGTTTTCTAAACAATTTCTCCAATCAACTTCTGAAGATGCTTCACCTACCTAAGAATAGGCTCCTACCAGGTAATACAGAATGGATCAATCAGAATCACAGCGAGAGTGACTGATCAAAATAAAAGGGTAATTAGAAAAATTACCTCAATAAGAAAATACTTTTTAAGTGTAGTATGTAGAAAGGGAACACATTCACAAGGAACAGCTCATAAATATATATCCGATTACACTCCTTGTAGCTCTGATCCTGGCTGCCTGCTAACTAAAGGAACCCCTTTAAATTCTGATCATTAGTAACCATGTTTTACCCAATCAGTAGTGTTAGGAGTTCATCAGTTTGCAAACTTATTAACATCTTCTATTTTTTATTTTGTTCTCTGGACTCAGTTCCGAGGAATAGAACTGTTCATTCTGTCACAGCCTTGAACATTAATTGTCTGAGCATGGTGGATGTGTGTGTGTGTGTGAGCATGTGATCAAAGAGTATTGACAGCAGATTTCAACATTACTTTCAATGAGTCAGTTTCTGCAGTGGGTCTATCTAAATCAGTTAGTTGCCCACTCACTTTTGGAGTAGCTGTGTTTTAATAACACCGTTTGGGAAAGTTTCAGAAAATTTAAGCATGCGTAGCTGGATATAAGTGAAATTTTTCTTGCCTTTGTGAAAGTTGTCAGGATCAAAATGGATTCATTTGTATTAAAAAAAGAAAGAACACCTAACAAATAGAGCCAGAGAAGGCCTTGAAGAGAAGGGTTCTCATGCATAAACACCTGATAACAAAAACAATCACAAAAAAACTACAAAAACTGCAATCTTGTACAAAGGCCTTAAACAAAAAGAAGCATTTACCCAATAAATACTTTTTGAGGACATCTGCCCAGCAACTGCCTGTCCAACCTTGGCATCACCTTTGCTATTGATCCTTGTAGCCAAAGATAATTACCTCAAACTAATTACGTAATTTTCCTTATTCTTTCTTTAAAAACCTTTGTCTTCCTTTACCTCCCTGATGATAAATATAGTTTACTATGGCACATGTATTCCCATTGCAATGCCCTATTTCAAAATAAATGTCATTTTCTTTTACAGTGGCCCCCTCTGTTATTTCAGTTGACATCTTAAACTCCTGACTTGGGCCTAGAGCTGAGGGCAAACGGTCTGAAGGGAGCGTCCCATGGTTTGAAGGGAGCTGACAACAGTAAAGACCAGACCACTCCCTCAGAGTTTATTATTAAGAGACCTGTGGGCTAATTTTGATCTCTCTGTCTGCTACTCAGTACCTCAACACCATCCCAGGCTAGATAGAGGAAGCATCAAGGAGTCATCTGGGTCATCAAGAATATTATGATCCCCACAGGTTCAAGCTGGAGAAGGAGAGTCCAAGAGAATCATCATCCTCAGGTGTCCAAGGCTGAGAATACAGTCATGGGTTCTTAGTTTCTGTTTCTGGTTGGGTCAGTAAAACTCCTTCCTCATCCCACTTTTCTGCTTATACCTAGAGACAGAAACTAAAGACCACAGCTTCAGAAGCTAAAAGCATAAAATGGAACAACAATAACAACAGCAACAACAAAATAAGGCAGGTTGGACAAGCTTGCTAGAGATTGAGGCATCTGCAGTGCTGGTTTCTCAGTCCCTAAGTCAGACATCTGCTTGGTCAGTGGACTTGTTAATCTGCTCTGAGCCTACCTGAGCAAGAGAATAGAGGACTGAAAAGAAGTAGCAATGCAGAGATACAAATGGCTAAGGTATAGAAAGAGTATAGAAATTTCTTTTTGGGTTAAAAGATGCTTGGAAGGAGACAGGCTTCCTTCCATTGTCTTGGTAGTATCCAGGCCATGAAAGAGTGAATTACTGGTAGAACACACATTTACAAACCATTGCCTGAAGCCAGGCTGGCAGTGAGAGAGGTGAAAGCTTTGATCCAGATATGAGATGGGAATTTTAGACTGGTCTGGGTTGGACTTTGAATATGTGGGAGGAAAAAGAACCAAGAAAAGGATAGGCTCCTTCCAGAATACTTAACTAGTGTAGAGGGGAAATTCAACAATATTTCATGCTTATACCTTTGAGTGGAGATAATTCAGTAGATTGTTTCTTAGATAATAGATCCAGGAATTTCTCATGATGACCCATGTGTCCTGGATGCTTATCATTTGTTGTGTAACTTGTCAAGTTATCAGTTCTCATATTGACAGAATAGTTACACTCTGATATCAGAACATCAAAAATTTATTAAAAGATTTTCTTTCTGATTCCCTTTGTCTAGAAGATTCAGTTGGTCATCTTTATTTAATCTTTAGTATGTTTACTACAAAGCCAAAATAAATGCAATTATCAAAGTTACTTAATCTTGTTTTTTGCGGTACTGAGGCTAAAACATAAGAATCTCTTTTGATATTTTCTTCTATTCTCTTTAGCATGTCCAGCATATCAACAAATCCTGTTATTCTGTAATCTAACTATTTTTCTTTTATCTCCCTCCATTAACATCATCCTAGTTCAGACCACCGGTATTTCGCCCTTGAAGAAAGAGCTACTTAACTGTTCTCACTGCTTTTACTCTTGCCCTCCTACTGTTTATTTCCACCCAGCCACCAGAGCAACAATAAAAACCTGAGTTTAATCATAACATTTCTCTTGTTAGAAGTCTCCAGTGTCTTTACAGAACACATTGAGTAAAGGCCAAAGTCCTTACAATGGCTTTAGAGGCCCTCATAAAAACCCTAGAACCCTAGAAGAAAACCTAGGCAATACCATTCAGGACATAAGCATGGGCAAAGACTTCATGACTAAAACACATAAAGCAATGACAACAAAAGCCAAAATTGACAAATGGGGATCTAATTAAACTAAAGTGCTTCTTCACAGCAAAAGAAACTATCATCAAAGTGAAAAGGCAACCTACAGAATGGGAGAAAGTTTTTGCAATCTGTCCATCTGACAAAGGGCTAATATCCAGAATCTACAAAGAACTTAAACAGATTTACAAGAAAAAAACAAACAACCCCATCAAAAAGTGGGCAAAGAATATGAACAGAGATTTCTCAATAGAAGACATTTATTCAGCCAACAAACATATGAAAAAAAAAAGCTCATCATCACTGGTCGTTAGAGAAATGCAAATCAAAACCACAATAAGATATCACCTCATGACAGTTAGAATGGTGATCATTAGGAAACAACAGATGCTGGAGAGGATGTGGAGAAATAGGAATGCTTTACACTGTTGTTGGAAGTGTTAATTAGTTCAACCATTGTGGAAGACAGTGTGCCAATTCCTCAAGGATCTATAACCAGAAATACCATTTGACTCAGCAATCCCATTACTGGGTATATACTCACAGGATTACACATAATTCTACTATAAAGACACATGCACACGTATGTTTATTGCGACACTATTCACAATAGCAAAGACTTGGAACCAACCCAAATGCACATCAATGATAGACTAGATAAAGAAAATGTGACACATACACACCATAGAATACTATGCAGCCATAAAAAGGATGAGTTCACGTCCTTTGCAGGGACATCGACGAAGCTAGAAAATCACCATTCTCAGCAAACTAACACAGGAACAGAAAACAAATACCACATGTTCTCACTCATCAGTGGGAGCTGAACAATGAGAACCACATGGACACAGGGAGGGGAACAACCCATACCAGGACCTGTCAGAGGGTGGGGGTCTAGGGGAGGGATACCATTAGGAGAAATACCTAATATAGATGACAGATTGATGGGTGCAGCAAACCACCATGGCACATGTATATCTATGTAACAAACCTGCACGTTCTGCACATGTATCCCAGAACTTAAAATATTTTTAAAGAAAGAATATAAATAAATAAACTGTGGGGGGAGGGGCAGGTGGCACAGTGCTCAAAACATTGTAAATTTTATTAAAATGCTTATTTATATATCTCCCCCAAAATAATTTTTCCATTCTTGAGCATCTTATAATGCTTCAAATTTAGACATTTTGGAATCCATATTAAAATGGTTTATGACTATATAACTGTATTAAAAATTTATAGGCAATTAACTGTATCTACTACTTTGTCAAACTGTAGGCCAAGAAGGAGGAGTGGCGATTTTATTTGTAATTCCATAAAGGATATTCAAGACTACAGACTTTTCATTTTACTTATTTCAGAATTTTTTTCGAAAAGAATAATTTACATTGAAGCTCACAAACATATACTAACATTTTTTCTTGATGAAAATTAAAAGTGACAAGGTATGATCTGCAATAGCAAAGTTTATAACGCAATCAGCAAATAAACCTTAAATAGGGCATCACAAACTCAAAGCTGGTTTTATTTAGAGGGAAAAAAGTGGTTGTTAGGGCTACACAGGAGGTCAGCGAGAGTCTACGCGTCTAATGTCATGATTATAATTAAACATTTGTCACGTTAGAGTCAACAAGGACTAGTTTAGTATTATAAAACATGATCTTTAAATGAACAAATACGTTTTTCAGGTAGAGTCTCTTGAATTTTCACATCACTTCACTATTAGCTTCAAATATTTTATTGCATTTGAATCACTTCAAATATTTTATTTGAGTCATATTTGCTGTATTAGCTAACCAAAAGCCTGATTTCTGATTCTTAGGTGGTCCTTTCACCACCTTGAAATATCTATAAACCTTGAATACATTATGGGTGTTCGGTAAATAGTTGTGGATTAATTGGATGGCTGAGTGATTAATAATACAATGTTCCTCACAAATGTATTAAGCTATTTTCGCATTCCTATAAAGGAAAAGCAGAGGGTGGGTAATTTATAAATAAAAGAGGTTTTATTTTGGCTCACGATTCTGCAGACTGTACGGGAAGTATGGGACTGGCATCTGCTTCTGGTGAGGGCCTTAGGAAGATTACAATTGTGGCAGAAGGTGAAGGAGAAGCCAGCACATCACATGGCAAGAGAAGGAGCAAAACAGAGAGAGGGAGGTGGCACAGTCTTTTAAGCAACCAGATCCTACGTGAACTCAGAGCAATAATTCACCCATTTTGGTGAGGACAGCTTTAAGTCATTCACAATGGATTCAACCCTGTGACCTAAACACCTGCAACTAGGCCTCAGCTTCAACACTGGGAATTACATTTCGACATGAGATTTGGAGGGGACAAACATCAAACCATCTCAATAAATATCAGTATCTCTGTTTCTAAATGTCTAATAATACACACACACAAATAGCACTACTTTAAGCACTTGACATATATTAGTATGTAAGAAGTCATTTAATCCACATGAAACCCCTCAGAAGTGGATAGTAATATTGTTTCCATTTTGCAGATGAAGCTATGAAGGTATAGGGCAAGTAGATGACATGTCTATGTCACACAGCAATGCGTCTGAGTTGGGATTTGGATCTGGACAGTCTGGCACTAGAGAACACACTTCTAACCACTACATCATGTGGCCAACATCAGGATTACTATCTATCTTAGTTAATATGTGTTTTAAGCATCTAACAGTGCTAATGGCTACTGCCACAAAACATATAGATCACTGTTTGTGATGCCTTCTTTTTTTTCTTTATAAACCGGATTATATTTTCTATACCATTTTCCAGTTGGTGCTGTTTACTTTTTAAAAAATCATTATTATCATTTGTTTTTCAGAGATGGGGTCTTGCTATGTTGACCAGGCTGGTCTCAAACTCCTGGCTTAAGTGATCCTCCCATCTTGCCTCCCAAAGTGCTAGGATTACAGGCATGAGCCACCATGCCTGGCCTGGTAACACCCTTCAGTTCTTTGCTGTGTTTTGCCATAACTCTCATGTCTATTTCTCATTTAACTCCTCCACTGGCCTTGGCCCCCATTTTCTATATTACTTCTTATCTCCAACCCCTCCCCATAGACTCTTTAGCTCACAGCTGCCTTTTCATTTTATTATATGTTGATGGAATCTGACTCATAAATGTTTGTTTCTTTCATTGTTCTTTTTGAAGCATACTTACATATGATGATGTCTTTATACAGCTATCAAATTATATTTGCTAAGCATCATCATTGCTTATAGCTATTATTCAAATCCCTCAAGGATTTGAAGGGATTCTCCAACGTTTTGAAGGGACTGAGATCTCATTTGCTTACAAGAAAGCAAAAGATGTAATAGTGCTATTCTTTGAGATAATTTTAACCCATGCTATTGACGCTTAAAATATCCTTTATTGGTAAAAGCAGTAATATTAATTTTTGCTTCTGTAAAATGGAGATCATGAGGCAAGCAAAGTAAAAGTCTCCATCTTACAGTTTGTTGTTTTGTTAAACTCAAAATACTCACTTTAGGCTGAGCGTGGTGTCTCACGACTATAGTCCCAGCAATTTGGGGAAGCTGAGGCATGTGAATCACTTGAGCCCAGTAGTTTGAGTCCAGCCTGGTCAACATGGCAAAATCTCGTCTCTCCAAAAAAGTTCAAAGAAATTAGCTGGCATCTGAGGTGGGAAGATCCTTTGAGCCTGGGAGGTGGGGGTTGCAGGGAGCCAAGATTATGCCACTGCACTCCAGGTTGGGCAACAGAGTGAGATTCTTACTCAAGATAAACAAAATAAAATACGCCTCACTTTATTCTGAAGAAATTAGAAAGTATGTCACATCAGGGATAGGAAATGATGATTGATATTTCAGAAAGTTATGTAGGGAATAGTGCCACCTTTGAAAAGTATCTGCTCCATGATGATCTTTGAGCAAAAGAATGGAGATGGCCAAAAACAGTGGCCATGTAAACAAGACCAACAGGGATACTGTGACACAGAGGGTCTACCTCTTTATCCCTCAGGGACATAGCATTTTCACATCTCCGATTTTTTTTTTTAGGAACGGTGCCTGATTGTCTGGCTTTAAACTTATTGATGGCAGTTTTTTAAAGGTAACATAAAATAGCTGCACAATTAAATGCATCTTAATGAGTCTACACTCTTCTTGATCTCTTTTCTGGTTTCTATTGAGTTTACTTTTAGCAATGGCTAAGATGGGTTGGATCAATAGAACTTCCCTTAGAAACTAACCTAATTCACACAGTGTCTCTTAGATGTCAAAATAACTGCTTAAAAAACGGAAAATCGGGGCTTCCGCCAAGATGGCCAATTAGGAGCAGCTGAGGATTGCAGCTCCCAGTGAAAGCGTGGAGGGTGAGTGGACGCCACATTCCCAGACGGATTTTTATTGCCCACAGACCAGGAGATTCCCAGGGGGAGGAGCCCCACGGGTCGCCGGCGCACCTGGTTTGGCCGGCGCGGCTGGTTTGGCCGGCGCAGCTGTTTTCGCCGGCTCGGCTGTTTTCGCCTGCGCGGCCATTTTCGCTGCCGCCATTTGGAGCAGCGCCCCGGCGCAGCGGTTCCCAATACAAAAGACGTGGGTCCAGGTGCCGTTTTAGCTGGCAATTGGAGCTCCGGGAAGGCAGAGCCGCCCATTCATTCGATTAAAAAAGGGGACTGAAACAGACAGCCAGGCCAGGAGATTTCCCAGGCAAAAAAACGCCAGCACCCGCGGTTTCAGCCGGCGCAGTGGGTCACCGCAGGGGAAATCATACAGATCCCGGCGCCTTGTCAACAGGCGGCTGGAACACCTGGGAGACAGTGACCATTCAACTAAAAAAGACGCTCTGAGGCAGGGAGC
>PVKV010027415.1:0-26477 GCA_004027835.1 Alouatta palliata | reverse complement strand
AATCACACTGCCATGTGTGTACCTATGTAACAATCTTGCATGTTCTTCACATGTACCCCCAAACCTAAAATGCAATAAAAAGTATATATATATAAATAAATAAATAAATAAATAAATAAAAAGAAATAATACATGCAAAGAGCTTAACACAGTGCCTGGTATAGAGCAATTGCTCAATAAAAGCCATTATTATCATTGGCAAATCTCATAGAGTGACCACAGAATTTAACATCAAATCCAGGGCACTCCTGAGGTTAAAATGGGGCTCTATTGGCAATATAGTGGCAAGGATGGACACGCACCCTAACCATAGTCTGTGCAGCACAGTCATGTATCACGGAATGCTGAAGACTGGGAGCAAGGTTCTAATGCTACCCAACATGAAATACGAAATCATATTAGTGAATGAGGATGCCTAGCCACCCTGAATGGAAATATTAGCAATAAGGAGAAGAAAAGGCTTCAGTGAATAAAAAGTTTCCAATTTTGTAATTAGTTGGTGATATGATCACACCAGCAATAATTGTTAGCATCAAACTCCTCTTCAGCAATCTAAATTTAAACAGTTCAAACTCTTAGAACATCACTTTTTACAAGACTTTAAAATTACAAGTTTTAAAATTTGCATTGAGCATAAAACATCATTAACCATTTTTTGATCTGTATATACTTTCCCATGCAGTGCCTTTAGCACAGCTTTTATGCTAGAAATTAAAGTAATTTTTAAGTTATGAAAAAAATAGCTCAGCAGTTATCCAAATCATCAAATCAGGAAGGCAGTAACCTGCATAGTGCACTAGAACATTCCAGTCACTAGGGAGGATCAGACTCCCTCTCTGACATCCTTAACTCAAGCACTGTATTTCCAGCAAATCAACCAATCCATTCTGAAAACTTTTATAAGAGTGCAATCAATTAATAATTATTTAAAAATCATCCTATTAATTTTGGTAACTTTATAGAGATCTTGTGAATGCATATGTAGATTATTTAATGAATTCTCTTTGCAAAGAAGTAAGTTATCAACTGGAAAAACTAGTTAGCAGCTAGGTTAAAAGGATACTGTATGGATCTCTGGTTCCTTATGGGGCCAGGAGGAATGGGAACAGGGAAGAAGTAGTCACAAGACGTCTCCTTGCATACATTCTGACATCTTCATTTTGAACTACTGTCAGCTATTACATATTCAAAACATTAACAGAATTTTAAAATTGTCTATTTTAAGAAAATTAAAAGCCCTACAGATTATCTTGAACCTGCAAACAATGATATAGGGTTTAAACACAGGAAGATTTAGTGTTTGTATACCTCTTGTAACTATAAACTTTATTAGTGGCAGTATGTGACATTTAATAAATCTAAATGAAGAAAATGGAAGAGCCTTAACTGAGGACAATTTAAACTGATACAAATAAATACATGAACACAACCCATATTTGATCAGCAATATCTTATTACCCAGATTTTGATTGAATTTGCAAAAGAAGATAGAGCAAAAGCTAAAGAAAATATTGAAAATACGTGTAAAATATTTTTAGCTTAATCATTTATGTGAATAAAATGTGTTCAATGTTTGGTTAATTAGCATTAGCATTAAACATTAAAGAACAGTTCAATAAGATTGGATAGTGGTTTCCAATCTTATTGAAGCATTAGGAGAAATACCTAATGTAGATGATGGGGTGATGGATGCAGCAAGCCACCATGGCACGTGTGTACCTATGTTAACAACTGCACATTCTGCACATGTATTACAAGAACTCAAAGTATCAAAAATAAATAAATAAAATTCCTTTTATAAGTTAATGATTTACCTAATTTACATATTTCATATTTTGTTAAAGTAGACATAATAGGAATTAATTATTGATATTAATTGCATTTATTAGTACATTCATTGACTACTGTAACAGTTTAACTCACATGAAAGAATGGCTAACATTCATGAGTATAGGAAACATGTATATGCATCATGTATAAATGTATGTGTATAAATACATACAAATATGATAATTCTATGATTATTTATGAAAAGATTAAAATTATGAGTAGTTCCTGGATGCAAGAGCAGTCTGGCTGAAACATCTGCCTCCTTAGTGATCATCAGGGTGGCTCTGTGTGGTGTGGCTTGCTGAACCAGTACCTCGTTTCTTTTTGATCTCTCCACCTGCATCACCTGCATGTCTCTAAAATTGCTTCCTCCCCTCTGTAAGCTGCCGCCCCAGATTCACATTTACATGGATAGCTGGGGTGCTAGAAATGAATGACAATTTTGTAGGAGCTCTGGCTTACAAGAGACCTGAAAGTCTTTACACATACCCAAAGGCTGTCCTCATCCTCTCTGCTGCCTGAAGCCTAAGCAGAAATTCAGTTATTTTTAACAGAGTTACCACAGAGGGATGGCAATGGAGAGAAATGGGCACTGATATCCCGACTGCATGGTGCTTGCTAGACCACAAGTCCTAGTGGGGGGCTGGACCTGTATGTTTCTAGTTCAAAATGAAATGTCCTGTGAGCTAGCGTGAGCCCTGGCCCTTTTGTTTTCTCTAATATTCCTCTTCTCACAGTGAAGCATAAAGTACTACATATATACTTTCGGTAAGTAATTTTAAAGTGCACACTCTTGAGGTTACAAACAGATTAAATTTCTTCCTTTCTTTTTTCTTTTCTTTTTTTATTTTTTGAGACAGGGTCTCCCTATGTTGCCCAGGCTACAGTCCAGTCGCATAGTTACAGCTCACTACAACCTCGACTTCCCAGACTCAGGTGATCCTCCCACCTCAGCCTCCGGAGTAGCTGGGGCTAGAGGCGTGCACCATCACACTCAGCCAATTTTTGCATTACTTGTAGAGACAGGATTTTGCCATGTTGCCCACGCTGGTCTTGAAGTCCTGAGCTCCAGTGATTCTCCCACCTCTGCCTCCCAAAGTGCTGGGATTACAGACGTGAGCCATCGTGCCCGGCCTGGCATATTACATTTCCTCAAGATAATCAACTAGACTACTTTTGTCTAGATTAATACAAGTGTGGCTTCTTTCCTGAACTTATCTCTCCCTCTGTCTCTCTCTTTCTTATCCCTCTACTCCCATTTCTTCCTATTCAATATTTCTCTCTCTTTTTATCCCCGATCTCAGCTCTAAGACCTTGAGGAAAACAAAATTATTTCTGCCTGGGCTTTTGATACGATCCTCAAATTTGGGTTGAAACAGTTTTCTCTGCAGACATCTGCCATCCAAGCTGTTTTCATTCCTCCCTGAATTCTCATTTCTAAAACAAGGGAGGGACCAAGGGCATATGCTGCCAGCTCTCTGAACTTATCCCTTTGACTCCAGTATGCACTAGGTTTTTTGTGGCTGGCTTCTAGTTACCTCACTGCCTTCCCCCAGGCAGCTTCCTCTTTGGATCACACTATCAGGAGTCTATCAGGAGTCACCCTATCTCAAGGTATTTGTCGCTTTACTAGTCTACCAATAAACTGTCAACTTCTTACTCTTTCTATACATAACTTCTCCAAAACTGGAGTTGTACCAAAATACATGAGATTTTTTAAATGGGCATATTAAGCAAAAGAAGTACAATGGCAACATAGGTCCTATTTAACTAGAAAGAGAGGTACATACAGCCAGAACACTGGACCTGTTATTAAATTTTGGCAGTATAACATCTGACAAGAAAAAAAGTTAAGGGCAAGGCTAAGATACTTAGTATAGAGCAAAATTTAAAAAAATGTGGGGCCCAACTGAAGAATAGACCTTAAACTGGTCCATGGCTGGAATCCACTGTTACATATCTGAGTTCATAGAAGCCTTGTAATAATATGCAAAATTTGCATGTGTTAATTTTCCTGGGGAGAGATCGCACAGATTTCATCAACTTCTCAGAGGGAATCTGTGACCCAAATAAGGTTAAGATACTGAAGGAGAGTCAGTAACAAAAATATTAAAAGAAACTTACCCACACTGCCATGTGTGTACCTATGCAACAATCTTGCATGTTCTTCACATGTACCCCCAAACCTAAAATGCAATAAAAAGTATATATATTAAAAAAAAAAGAAACTTACCCTAAGTAACTGATAAAATTATCTAATATTTAGCCTATTTTAAGTACAAATACTAAATAATTTGAATAAATATAAAAATGGTCCATTCATTTGTGGGAGTATACTCTGGGTCCAAATAAGTTTTTCAAGTTCCATGCAAAACACTTCATATATGATTAAGAAAATGTGAAAGTATTTTTCTGCTTTATTGGGGTATAGTTGACAAAAATTATAAATATTTAAGGTATACAACTGAATGTTTTGATATATACATACAATGTGTACCACAATCTAATACCTCACATAACCATTTCCTTTTTTCTTTTCTGTGATGAGAACACTTAAGATATACCCTTTTAGCAAATTTCAAATATACAATACAGTATTACTAACTATAGTCACATTGCTGTACATTAGATCTCCAGAAATTATCTTGCATAATTGAAACTTTGTACCCTTTCACCAATATTTCATCATTTCCTCTTCTCCCAGCCCCGGCAAGCACCATTCTACACTCTAATTCTATGAATTTGACTATTTTAAATTCCACATATTAATGAAATCATGAAGCATTTGTCTTTCTGTGCCTGGCTTATTTCATTTAGCATAATGTCCTCCAGGTTCATCCATGTAGTCAGTCACAAATGACAGGATTTCTTTCTTTTTTAAGGATAATATTCACACACGCACACACACGTATACACATACATTTATATCACATTTTCTTTATGCATTCATCCACTGATGGACATTTAGGTTGTTTCCATATCTAGGCTACATGAATAATGTTGCAATGAACTGATTTCAACTCCCTTGAATGTATACCCATAAGTGGACTGCTGGATGATCAGGTGGTTCTATTTTTAACTTTTTGAGAAAACTCCCTACTCTTTTCCATAATGGCTGTACCAATTTACATCCACATCAGTAATGTCCAGGGTTCTGTTTTCTCCACATCTTCACCAACTTTCTGATAATCGCCATTCTAACTGGTGTGAGGTAATAATTCATTGTAGTTTGGATTTGCATTTTCCAAATAATTATATATTCTGGTTATTTATCCCTTGTCATGGAGAACCTCTGCTAGGGCAGTGCAGAAGGGAAATGTGGGGTCAGAGCCCCCATGCAGAGTCCCTACTGGGGAATCGATTAGTGGAACTGTTAGAAGAGGGCCACCATCCTCCAGATCCCAGAATGGTAGATCCACTGACAGCTTCTACTGTGAGCCTGGAAGAGCAACAGGAACTCAACGACAGCCCATGAAAGCAGCCAGCAGAAGGGTATACCCTGCAAAGCCACAGAGGCAGCATTGCCCAAGGTTGTGGGAGTCTACCTCTTGCATCAGTATAACCTGGATATGAGACATAGAGTCCAAGAAGATCATTTTAGAGCTTTAAGATTTGACTGCCTCACTGGATTTTGGACTTGCATGGGGCCTGTAGCCCCTGTGTTTTACCCAATTTCTCCCATTTGGAATGGCTGTATTTATCCAATGCTTGTCCCTCCATTGAATCTAGGAAGTAACTAACTTGCTTTTAACTTTATAGGCACATAGGTAGAAGGAATTTGCCTTGTCTCGGATAAGACTTCAAACTGTGGACTTTTGAGTTAATGCTGAAATGAGTTAAGACTTTGGGAGACTGCTGGGAGGCATGATTGGTTTTTAAGTGTGAGGACATGAGGTTTGCCAGGAGAATTGTATGGTCTGGCTCTGTGTCTCTACCCAAATCTCATCTTGAATTGCACTCCCATAATTCCCATGTGTTGTAGGAGGGACCTGGTGGGAGATAACTGAATCACAGGGGCAGATTCCAACATACTGTTCTCGTGGTAGTGAATAAGTCTCATGAGATCTGATGGTTTTATAAGAAGAAACCCCTTTCGCTTGGCTTTCATTCTCTGTTGCCACCACCATGTAAGAAGTGTCTTTCACCTTCTGCCATGATTGTAAGGCCTCCCCAGCCATGTGGACCTGTGAGTCCATTAAAACTATTTTTCTCCCCAGTCTTGGGTATGTCTTTATCAGCAGTGTGAAAACTGACTAATATGATGATCTCCTCTAGAACAGGTTTTGACTTTAAGTCTATTTTGTCTTATATAAGTGTAGCCACCCCTGCTCTCCTTCAGTAACTATTTGCATGGAATATTTTTTTCCAACCTTTCATTTTCAATCTATGAGTGTGCTTAAGAATAAAGTAAGTCTCTTCAAGACAGCATATTGCTAGATCTTAGTTTTAATCCATTCAGCCACTCTAGCCTTTTGATAAGAGAGTTTAATACATTTACATTTAATGTAATTATTGATAAGTGAGAACTTCCTGTTGTCATTTTGTTAGTTGTTTTCTATCTGTTTTGCAGTTGTTTTATTCCTCCCTTCCTTTCTTGCTTTCTTGATTTTTTTTTTCCCTACAGGATTATTTTTGTAGTAATTTGGTTTGATCCTTCTCTCTTAACTTTTGTGTGTCGATTATAGGTTTTTTTCTTTGTGGTTACCTTGAGGCTTGCATAACATATCTTGTATTTATTTAAGTTGAAAACAACTTAACTTCAACCACATATAAAAACTATACTTTTATAACCCCTCACCTACACGTTATGTTCTTATAGTCAGAGGTTGCTCCTTTTTGTATTGTGTATCCATTAACATGTATTTTGTCTTTTAATTTTAATACTAGGGTTAAAATTTACATACCACCGTTATAATGTTAAATTATTTGTTGTCTATATATTTATCTTTATTAGTGAGATTTATGCTTTCATATGCTTTTATGGGGCTATTTAGCATATTTTTGTTTGAAATTGAAGAACTCCCTTAAGCATAAAAAAAAAAAAAGTGACAAACTCCTCAGTTTTTGTCTATCCGAGAACTACTCTACTTTCCTTTATTTTTAAGAAGTAGTTTTGCAGGGTATCATCTTGGTTTCCTTTTTTTTTTCTTTTAGTACTTTGAATATACTATCCCACTTTTCTCTGAGCTGCAATGTTTCTGCTAAGGAATCTACTGATATACTTATGAAGTTCTCTGACATGCAATTACTTTTCTGTTTACTTTCAAAATTGTCTGTCTTTGATTTTTTACAATTATAATGTGTCTCAGAGCAGACCTCTTTATGTTCAAGCTATTTTGAGTCCTTTGGGTTTTGAAAATCTGGATATCTATTTCCTATTCCAGATTTGGTAAGTTTTCAGTCATTATTTCTTTAAGTAAGATTTCTGCTCTGTTCTTTCTCTTCTCTTTCCCTATGACTCCGATAATTTGTATATTGGTTCATTTGAAAATGGCCCATAAATCCTAAGGCTTATTTCACTTTTTCATTATTTTTTCTTTTCCTTCTCTAAATAGTTTCAAGTAACTTGTATTTAAGTTCCCTGGTCGTTTCTTCTGCTTGATTGAGTCTGCTGTTGAAACTCTTTATTGCATTTCATTCATTACATTGTTTAGCTCTAGAATTTCTGAATTTCTGTTTGGTTCTTCATTGTTATTTCTATTCCTTTGTTGTACTCATTTTGTTTATGTATTGTTTTCCTAATTTCATTAAGTTGTCTAATTGTGTTCTCTTGTTGCACATTAAACTTTTTAAAACAAATTATTTTGAATTTTTTGTCAGGCAATTTGTAGATTCCCATTTCTTTGGGGTCAGTTACTAAAAATTTATTGTCTTCCTTTGATGGCATCATGTTTCCCTGAGTTTTCACATTCCTTGTAGTCTTGTGTTGGTTTCTATGCATTTGAAGGCATTATTTCTTCCATACTTTATGGTCTGGCTTTGGTGGGGAGAGACCTTCACCTGTGAGTGTCTGCAAGGGTACTTGCTGAGTGGGATGTGAAGTAGTGCTGGGTCCATGGGTGCACAGTGGAATCAGGTCAGGGATAAAGGTGTGCATCAGTGCTGGGGCTGGGAGTAGTGCAGTAGCTGCAGCTCCAAGAGCCACAAAGGCAGTTCTGGCTCAGGGCAATGCAGTGGTATGGGCTTTATGCAGCTCTGTCAGGGGGATTGCATCAACAAAGACTGTGTGGGAATCCTTGGCTGAAAAGCTAAAGCATCTGTGATGGTGAAGACTACTGGGGTCCTCCTGCTTTCCTTTTCCAATACAACAGAAAGTTTCAGCCAAGGAGACTCTTTTTGGCACTGAGTTGTGGTGGCCTAAGGGATGGGATAACACATGTAAAATGTTTCCAGTGCTTTTCTATGTGCCTATCCCCAGTTGTGGTGCTCCCTGGGTTGCTGTAGCTTTTACATTGCACTCTAAAGCTCTCCTACACCTATTTTCATCTATGGATAATAAGTCATTGTTTTTGCAGGAGATGAAGAATGGGACTCCTAGTCTGTCATCTTGCTGACATCGCTCCTATGAAGGTATTCTTTATATCAACACTGCCTAAATTCCTCTCATGATGTGAATAACTCAGAGTGCCTGTGTTCTAAAAATGAAAATTCCCCAGTTCCAGCCCACAAATACTGAATCAGAATTTAAAAGAGAGAGGCCAAGGAATTTTTTGGAAAAAAAAAATCTCAGATTATTTCTATCAATAGAAAATACTTAATAGAAAATTGCAAAATTGTTAATAATTGATGACCTTGTTCATCAAACAAAAACAAATGGATTAAAAACAGAAAACAAGAAATCTCTTCCCTAATTTTAACAATTTTAACACAGCAATTATCTACTTAAGGCTAGGTTTGTTTCTCTGTGAAGTTCTGCAGGGTCCAGCCCTGCTGGGTCTAGAGGAATTTCTCTACGGGTGCGGAGACAAGAGACTAGAAATAAAGACACGATACATTGAAATTAAGAGAAAAAGAGTTGGTCCCAGGGGACCACTACCACCAGTATGCGGAGACCGGTAGTGGCCCCGAGTGACTGGACACTCTGACTTTTATTGGGTACAAAATGGGGGCAGGGTAAGTAGGGTGAGTCCTCCACAGTTATTGATAGGGTCAAGCAAATCACGTGTCTAAGGAATAAGGGGTCCAGGGCTTGCAAGTAGCCAAAGCAGGGGGAAACGAAATGTGTCGGCACTTTATGTTATGCCCATCAAGTAAGAACAAAGGCTTCAAGAATTATGCTATTTCTTACTAGCTACAAAAGAGGAACCAGGTGCAGAAGTAGTGAGTGACATCAGACACAGATTGTAACCAATACAGCACAGCACCACATAGAGACAATTAAGCCCTGGGTAGCTACAGGTTAGGCTGACTGTTATCAGTCCTTCCACGGTGGGGGAGTGGAGTGTTCTCTGACTCACCCAAGGACAGGGGATGTTCCCTTCCATGGTTTGCTGAGCAGCGGGTGCTTCCTCAAGCACTGGTGCTACCGCAGAGATTTTAGATGCCCTCCAGCAATCCTTTTGCGGGTGTGATAGAGAGCTTGGTTTTGGCATTCAACTGGTTGTCCCTGCTGATTGTCACCAGTCGATGTTCAACAGGTATTAATGCTCCTGCCTTGTGACCACATTCCATAGTGTCCCCTATCAGTCCCTGACCACAGCAACCTGAAGTTCCTAGATACTCATGTGTAAAGTACAAGAAGGCTTTAGTCAAGGCTTAATGTTCAATGAGATTAATATCTAGTCACTCATGCTACTTATTCCTAACTATATTCTTCTTTCCATATTCTATTTATTAAACAGGAACTGGCCAAGGCTTCAGTCTCCTGCTTTGGCACTTATGAGACTTGCCACCCAGAAAATGCTGCATAATACAAATGATTAACAAATTATAACCATTTAAAACATTTTGATCTTTATAGCAACATAAGTATTAAAAATCAATTTTGTAATTCATATGTAGCCACATACAAAGGTTTTAATACCTAAACAATTTTTCCAAACCAGGTACTAAAATAGACTTACAGAAAATATTTGTAGAAAATGCATTTGAGTTTAGTAATTTGACGAGTTTTCATCCCTTCCCTAATGTATTAAGAAATTTTAAAGGAATCTTAGCATAGAAAGCAAAATGTTTAAAGAAACAGCAGGTGGTCAAGAAGTCTCTCTCAATCATATTATCCCATTAAACTAATAGGTTTTTCACAAAAGGAATGTTTTTCTAATGTATTAGAAATCACCCTAGAGAGATTATTTTCTAATGGTCACTTCAGTGGGTAGCCCAGCTAGTTTACTCTACAGTGCCATTTTAATAAACACATACAGGGAGGAAATCTCTTTTTAATTTAAACCATTTAATTTTTAAAATTAATGTAGAGTAGAGTCATAGTCAACTCAATTCTACAAATATTTGATTACTATCTCATATAAATCAGTCTGGCTGTAGGTTAGCTACTAAGGATAAAGTGATGAGTAAGACACAATTCCTACTCTCAAAGAGCTATCTTGCTCGAGAATATTTTTCTTCCTGCTTTTTTTTTTATTTTAAGGAAACTAAATCAGGTGTTTGCAAGCTTTTTCTATAGAAGGACAGATAGTAAATATCTTCTACTTTGCTTGTCATTCAGCCTCTGTTATAACTACTCAACTCAGTTATGTAGTATGAGAGTTCTATAGCCAATGTGTAATTTTAAAAGCATGGTACTAATGACAAAAACAGGTTGCTGGCCAGATTTGACCCTTGGGCTATAATTTGCTACCACTGGACTAACTTGTGAGTGCTTATTTAATCTTTCAAATTTTTATCATATCTGCCTTACTAAAATGTTTATACCAGAAATAGTGAAAAGTAGGTATACCAAGAAGATAGGAAATGTAAAAGAAATTACAAAAAGAAAAAAAAAAAAAAACAGGCTGAGATAAATCAAGGAAGCTGTTAAAGGAGAAAAGGCAGTGTCACCCAAACAGAAAGTGATACATCAATAAAGCTCAACATCTCTAGAGGAAATCTGAAAACTTTTAAAATATATGTGCAACAAAAGTAATAATAATATATTATGAAATAATCCATTATGAAATAATCCACTTCTATGCAAAATCATCTTTATAGCTCTAACTTGCTTTAAAAACCACATTTAAACAAGCATAAAATCTAAAATGTTTAATTATACAAATAATGCACAATTTTGTAATTAGAAATATAAATAAACCCAAAGAAAAAAATAAATATCTTCTCAAATCTTACCAAACCAGAGACACTACTGTTTTACTAAAAAAATTTTCAAACATGTTAGAAGAGGCTAGTCTTCATAGGATTCTTCCGCAGCTTCTAGGATCAGAGCTTAATCCATTTATTCACTCCCAAAGTTCACATTTCAGAGTGCTGAATTTGCTCAGGTGGGGCAAATTGCAGTGCCCAATGCCCAACAGCCTATCACCATAAGAATAATGTGTGCTAGGCACTATATGACGAGCTTTCTGGAGATCATCTCATTGAATCCTTCCCACAATTCCAGAAGACAGGCACCATAATGATTATGTACAATGTTAGAAATGAGGAATGTGAGACAGAGAGATGAAGTAATTTACTATGGTCAAGCAACTAATTAGTGCCAGAATGATGATATAAACCCATGAATTTGGTTTCCATTATCCATTATGTGAAACTTTAGTACTTCTCCTAAGGAGAAGTGGAATTAATCTAGAGCCAGTAGTCTGACACTCCTTGCTTTCACTGAGGTAAATATGAATGTAAAAGTATAAATGTCTCTGTCAACCATAAAGAGATAATGGCAACAATATCACAGTATGCAATGATTTTTGTATGTATTACTAAACTCAAGGTAATAAATTTGAGTCCATAGTTTGAGGCCATAATTTAACTATTTAAGTGTGTATTTGTCTATTCTCACATTGCTATAAAGAACTGCCTGAGACTGAGTAATTTGTTTTTTAAAAAAGAGGCTTAATTGGCTCCTGGTTTTGTACGCTATATAGGAAGCATGGCTAGGGAGGCCTCAGGAAACTTACAATCATGGCAGAAGGTAAAGGGGAAGCAGACACATTCTACACAGCTAGATCAGAAGAAAGAGAGTGAAGGGTGAGGTGCTATACACTTTTAAACCACCAGATCTCATAAGAACTCACTATCATGAGAACGGCAAGGGTGGAGTCCATGCCTTTGATCCAATCACCTCCCACTGGACCCCTCCTTCAACATTAGGGATTACAATTCAACATGAGATTTGGGCAAGGACACAAATCTGAACCATATCATTCCCCTCAGCCCAAATCTCATGTCCTTCTAACATTGCAAAACACAATCATCCCTTTTCAACAGCCCTCCAAGTCTTAACTCATTTCAGCCTTAACTCAGAAGTCCGCATTCCAAAGTCTCATCTGAGACAAGGCAAGTCCCTCCTGCCTATGAGCCTGTAAAATCAAAAACGAGCTATTTACTCCCAAACTACAATGGGGGTATAGTCATTGGGTATTACTCCCTTTCCAAAAGGGAGAAATATGCCCCAAAAAAGGAACTACAGGCTCTATACAAGCTCTATCCAAAACCCAGCAGAGCAGTCACTAAATCTCAAAGCTCTAAAATAACCTCCTTTGACTCTATGTCTCAAATTCAGGCCATACTGATGTCTGGAGGATGATGGCCCTATTCTCCCAGTTCCACTATGCAGTGCCCCAGTGGGGACTCTGTGTGGGGATCCATCTCCACATTTTCCCTCTGCACTGTCCTGGTGGAGGTTCTCCATGAGCGCTCTGTCTATTCAGCAGACTTCTGCCTGGACATCCAAGCTTTTCCATACATTCTCTGAAATCTAGGCATAGGTTCCCAACTTTCAGCTCTTGTCCTCTGTGCACCTGTAGGCTTAACACCACATGGAAGCTGCTAAGGCTTATGGCTTACATCCTCTAGAGGAGTGGCCTGAGACATATCTGGGACCCTATTAGCCATGGCTGGAGCTGGAATGGCTGAGACACATGGCGCAGGGTCCCAAGGTTCACAGGGCAGCAGGGCCCTGGGCCTAATTCAGGAAACCATTCTTCACTTTTAGGCCTCCCAGACTGCAATGGGAGAGGCTGCCATGAAGACCTCTGAAACGCCTTAAAGGCATTTTCCCCATTGTCGTGGCTATTAACATGTGGCTCCTTTTTTACTGAGATAAATTTCTACAGCCAGCTTGAAGTTCTAGTTTCAGATCATCTCTTTGCTCATGCATATGAGCATATTGTGCTAGAAGAAGCCAAGCCACATTTTGAATGCTTTGCTTAGAAATTTCTTCTGCCAGATACCCTAAATTATCTTTCCCAAGTTCAAAATTCCACAGATCCTTAAAGCCAGAACCCAGTGCTATCTGTCTTTGCTAAAGCATAAAAAGAGTGACCTTTGATTCAGTTCCCAATAAGTTCCTAATCTCCATCTGAGACCACATCAATCTCATTGTCCATATCACTATCAGCATTTTAATAACAATTTAACAAGTCCCTATGAAATTCCAAGCTTTTCCTCATCTTCCTGTCTTCTTCTGAGCCCTCCATACTCTTCCAACCTCTGTCTGCTACCCAGTTCCAAAGTCACTTCCAAATTTTCAGGTATCTTTATAGTAATGCCTTTCTTCTCAGTACCAATTTTCTGTATTCATCCAGTCTCACATTGCTATAAAGAGCTACTTGAGACTGAGTAATTTATAAAGAAAAGAGGTTTAATTGGCTCACAGTTCTGCAGGCTGTACAGGAAGCATAGCTGGGAAGGCCTTAAGAAATGTACAATTATGGCAGAAGGTGAAGAGGAGGCAGATACATTCTACATGGCTGGAGCAGGAAAAAGAGGGCAAAGGGAGAGGTGATATACACTTTTAAACAACCAGCTATTTTGAGAACTCACTCAATATCATAAGAATAGCAAGGGGGAATTCCACCCCCATGATCTAATTACCTTTTACTAGTTCCCCATCCCTGGGGCTTGCAATTCATCATGAGATTGGGCGGGGACACAAATCCAAACTATATCAAGGTGTCTGAAGAGTCAGTTGTTCTGAACCTTCTTTGAAACCTAAACACTTTGTAAATGTGAAAACAGCTGCAGACAGTTCCCTCAAAGAATGCAAATAAGCAGAGTTTGATGGCCGTGGAAATGTACCACTCATATCTTCAAAGAACTGCTGCCAGGAGCTGAGTTGATGGACAGCCCCAGCTACTGTCCTTTGGATTCAAGACTGCTCCTAGCACTTGCCCTAGGGCTGCTTGAAGCCAATGACTAAGCATGGCAGAGGTACTAATGCATGTGCCTTCCTGCCCAATATAGGATGCCTCCAATAAGCAAATTTGGCTTGTGGACTTCACATCATCTTGGATGAGACTTTCTTAGAATTATACTGTAGTCTGAGGCCTCCTACCAGTTCCTCCTTTCCCTCTCTTTCACAGACGCCAGACCTCCCTTGTGGTCTCAAGGCTCTTGCCTTCTATTCCTCCTCCCTCTCCTCTATCCTCCACAAGCACTCTTCCATAAATTAAGCTTGTCTAATTCTGTCTTCTTGTCTATTCCTTGGAGGACCTGAAATGATAACCACAGCTGTGTAAAACATTGTGCAATGTTTCAAAAGCTTAGTGGAACTCTGAAGCCCATTTGTATTTGTAGATTCCCTTGAAGTATAAGAAAACCAGGTTAAGAACCTCAGCAAGTGGTACAATTAAAGGCGATTGAAAGATGGCTACTAAAAAAGAAAAGAGAGAAGAATAAAATAGATGCAATAAAAAAACTATAAAGGGGATATCACCACCTATTCCACAGAAATACAAACTACCATAAGAGATTGCTATAAACAACTCCATGCACACAAACCAGTAAATCTGGAAGAAATGGATAAATTCCTGTATACTTGCACTATCCCAAGACTAAACCACGAAGAAGGTGAAACTCTGAATAGACCAATAACAAGGGCTGAAGTTGAGGCAGCAATCAACAGCATACCAACCAAAAAAAATCCAGGTCCAGATGGGTTTACAGCTGAAATCCACCAGACATACAAAGAGGAGCTGGTACCATTCCTTCTGAAACTATTCCTAACAATACAAAAAGAGGGAATCCTCCCTAACTCATTTTATGAGACCGACATCATCCTGATTCCAAAACCTGGCAAAGACTCAACTAAAAAAGAAAACTTCAGGCCAATATCCATGATGAACATCGACTCAAAAATCTTAAATAAAATACTGGCAAACCAAATGCAACAGCACATCAAAAAGTTACTCATCACTATCAAGTAGCCTTCATCTAGGGGATGCAAGACTGGTTGAACATATGCAAGTCTATAAACATAATCTATCACATAAACAGAACCAAAGACAAAAACCATATGATTATCTGAATAGATGGAGAGAAGGCCTTCAACAAAATTCAACAGCCCTTTATGCTGAAAACCCTCAATAAACTAGGTAACGACAGAACATATCTCAAAATAATAAAAGCTATTTACAACAAACCCACAGCCAGTATCATACTGAATGGGCAAAAACTAGAAGCACTCCCTTTGATATCTGGCACTAGACAAAGATGTCCTCTCTCACCACTCCTATTCAATATAGTATTGGAAGTTTTAGCCAGAGCAATCAGGCCAGAAAAAGAAATAAAGGGTATTCAATTAGGAAAGGAGGAAGTCAAAGTGTCTCTATTTGCAGATGACATGATTGTATATTTAGAAGACCCCATCGTCTCAGCCCAAAATCTCCTTAAGATGATAATCAACTTCAGCAAAGTCTCAAGATACAAAATCAATGTGCAGAAATCACGAGCATTTCTATACACAAATAACAGACAAACAGAGAGCCAAATCAAGAGCGAACTCCCATTCACAACTGCTACAAAGAGAATAAAATACCTAGGAATACAACTAACAAAGGATGTAAAGGACCTCTTCAAGGAGAACTACAAAACACTGCTCAAGGAAATAAAAGAGGACACAAACAGATGGGAAAACATTCCATGCTCATGGTTAGGAAGAATCAATATTGTGAAAATGGCCATACTGCCCAAAGTAATTTACAGATTCAATACTATTCCCATCAAGCTACCAATGACCTTCTTCACAGAACTGAAAAAGCCACTTTAAACTTTGTATGGAACCAAAAGAGAGCCCACGTAACCAAGACAATCCTAAGCAAAAAGAACAAAGCTGGAGGCGTCACACTGCCCGACTTCAAACTATACTGCAAGGCTACAGTAATCAAAACAGCATGGTACTGGTACCAAAATAGAGACATAGACCAATGGAACAGAACAGAGGCCTCAGAGGTAACGCCACACATCTACAACCATCTGATCTTTGACAAGCCTGACAAAAACAAGCAATGGGGAAAGGATTCCCTGTTGAAAAAATGGTGTTGGCAAAACTGGCTAGCCATGTGCAGAAAGCAGAAACTGGACCCCTTCCTGACCCTTACACTAAAATTAACTCCAGATGGATTAAAGACTTAAACATAAGACCTAACACCATAAAAACTCTAGAAGAAAATCTAGCCAAAACCATTCAGGACATAGGCAAGGGCAATGACCTCATGACTAAAACACCAACAGCAATGGCAACAAAAGCCAAAATAGACAAATGGGATCTAATTAAAATCCAGAGCTTCTACACAGCAAAAGTAACAATCATTAGAGTGAACTGGCAGCCAACAGAATGGGAAAAAATTTTTGTAATCTACCCATCTGACAAAGGGTTAATATCCAGTATCTGCAAAAAACTAAAACAGATTACAAGAAACAAAGAAACTCATTCAAAAGTGGGTGAGGGATACGAACAGACACTTTTCAAAAGAAGACATATATGAAGCCAACAAACATATGAAAAAATGCCCATCATTGTTCATTAGAGAAATACAAATCAAAACCACATTGAGATACTATCTCAGGCCAGTTAGAATGGTGATCATTAAAAAATCTGGAGAGAACAGATGCTGGAGAGGATGTGGAGAAATAGGAACACTTTTACACTGTTGGTGGGAGTGTAAATTAGTTCAACCATTGTGCAAGACAGTGTGGTGATTCCTCAGAGATCTAGAAATAGAAATTACATTTGACCCAGCAATCCCATTACTGTTTATATGTCCAAAGGATTATAAATCATTCTATTATAAAGACACATGTACATGTATGTTCACTGTGGCACTGTTTACAATAGCAAAGACCTGAAACCAACCCAAATGCCTATTGATCATAGACTGGACAAAGAATATATGGCACATAAACACCATGGAATACTACACAGCCATAAAAAATGATGAGTTTGTGTCCTTTGTAGGTACATGGATGAATCTGGAAACCATCATTCTCAGCAAACCAACACAAGAACAGAAAATCAAACACTGCATGTTCTCATTCATAGGCTGCTGTTGAACAATGAGAACACATGGACACAGGGAGGGGAGTATCACACACTGGGGTCTGTTGGTGGGGGCTAGGGGAGGAACAGCAGGGCTAGGGAGGAAAGGGAGGGATAACATGGGGAGAAATGCCAGATATAGGTGATGGAGGGATGGAGGCAGCAAACTACCTTGCCATGTATGTACCTCTGCAACAGTCCTGCATGATCTGCATATGTACCCCAGAACCTGAAGTACAATTAAAAAGAAAAAGATAGATACTAAGCCAGTAGTTCCATCATTCTGCTTTCATAATAATGAGAATTTGGCAAATGATTTAAATAAAATATTCATAATCCAAATCTAAAACAATTAACTATGTTTAAATACTAGTTCAATTATAGTAGTTATTATTTTTTAAAAATCAAATAGGTAACAAGAGAGCCATTAAAACACCATAAATTTAAAAACTTCTTAAGTTTTTTTTTTAATTAGTTTTCTGGAAAAAGAACACCATACCCTGTAATACTGAAGCCTGAGCTCTAATCCTAGCTTACCCAGGCTTGCTGATTAATCTCCTACAAGTCACTTAACTTTTCTGGGCTCAAATTAACATATCACTAAAATGAAGGGGTTGGACTAGGTAATTTCTAAGGAATCTTTCCATTCTACAATTTTATGGTAATATATGGTTCTCTCTGTCACATAATTAATAGTATCAAGGAGGCAAAACTAACTCTATAGCCAATATAGTAATATCAGTAATAATTTCAGAAAAAAACTGATGAAAAAATTAAATGTATTTAAAATCCTCAAAGTCTGGCCTCTGCCTCCTTTTCCAGCCTTAAAAACTATGCTAGTAATACCTACCTTCTGTTCTTGGTATCTCTCAAGTTCATTCCTACCTCCAGGTCTGTTGCATTTGCTTGGGAAATAGTTCCCAAATGGCTAGTTTCTTCTTATAGTTCAGGTCTGAACATTCTCAGTTCAGTGGTCAGGATGTTCAACAGTCACATCCACCAGAAGGTCTTATGTGACAATCCTGCCCAAAATAACATCCCCAATCTCCACCCGTCTTTTTCAGAACACTCTGCTATATTGTCTTACAAATTACCGCTATTTTATTTGGTTGCTTGTCTGTCTTTCCCCACTGCAACAGAAGCTCTATGGGGAAAACATATTTTCTGTCTTGTTTGTCATGTATCTCCTGGCATATAGAAAGCTTACAATACATGTTTGTTAATGAACAAATGAGTGAATCAATACATGCATGCTAACAGAAAACAAAATTGTAACTTTTAGAAGAGTGAAAAGAAGTATAAAAATCATCCCCCATTCCATTTTTTAGTGTCACGTAGAGGCAGAAACTTGGATTTGGATGCTGTATTTCATAATTAGAGAAGAGAATAACCCAAATGTGTGCCAGGCGAAACATTAGGTTTAGCTTTGGACTAGGTTTTTTCTGTGGGACATCAATAAAATAGTATGATGATCAATACCAAAATCATGTTCTATCTAATTGAGCTAACAGGCTTAAATTACTTGCTTTTAATATTTGGAAACAAGCAAGCATCAAAATAAATCTATTGACTTTGAAAGAATTCAAAATCACAATGCCTAATTTTAAAAAGTCATCAAATAGCTCTATGAAAATTTAATTACTATGGAAAGGTTATATTAAGAATGAGTCACAGAAGTTTTAAAAAACCCTTTTTACAAGATAATTCTGTAATTGAGTTTTATATCATAAAGACCAAGAAACAGCCAAATGTGAATTCAGCTCTCAATTTCCCATGATAAAACCAGGAATTAGCTCATGAAAAAGTAGTAGGAAAGGGATATATAGGTTTTGGAGCTTCAGAGATCCTGGCTCTGCCATTTACTAACTATGGCTTTGAACAATTTGCTTAATTTCTCTGGGTCTCAATTTTTTAATTTGTAAAATAGGATTAGTCATGTTTGTATGCTTGTTTTGGAGATTAGTAATGCTCTAAAGCACCAAACATAGAAATAGGAACATATGAGATAATAAAAAGCAGCTAAGCCAGACAATAAAAATACATTGACTACTTAAGACAGTGATCAGGATTATGTGTGTGAGAGGGGACAGACATCTGAACTACCTCTACAAGCCCATTTCCCTCATTACAAACTGTATAACCATCTCCTCCTTTGTGAAAATATACAATCTATATGGTTGAAAGCTGAAATGTTTTGAAAGAAGGCCTTTCCCCACCCCTAGAAAGAAAAATCACAAACTGGAACCAGGAGGTGAATCTTTTAACCATATTAACTACAGAAACATATACAATGCTCCTCCGTCACTACTACAGCAACCCAGACTGCACGTCAGCACCTCTCTGCTGACAACTCCTCCACTATGGAGAACATGAACAAATACAGAAACAGAATTCACAGAGGGACCCAAGATCAATGCAAGCAAGAATCAGCAAGATGATAGCAAAATGTGTATTGGAGGTTTGAGCTGGGATAGAAGCAAAAAAGACACGACTGAATACTTATCTCAATTTAGACTGAACAATTAAAACAGATCCAATCACTGGGAGATAAGAAGATTTGGATTTGTGCTTTTCAGAAATGCTGCTAGTGTTGATAATGTTTTGGAACTAAAAGAACACAAACTGGATGGCAAATTGATAGACTCCAAGAGGACCAAAGCTGTAAAAGGGAAAGAATACCCCCAAAAGGGTTTTGTGGGTAGATTGAGCCCAGATACTTCTGAAAAACAAACTGAAGAATATAGTGGAGCCTTTGGAAAGATTGAAAATATTGATCTTCCCATGGATACAAAAACAAATGTAAGAAGAAGATTTTGTTTTCTCACATACATGGATGAAGAGCCGGTAAAGAAATTGTGAGACAGCAGATTATCATCCAATTGGCTCTGGGAAGTGTGAAATCAAAGTTGTACAACCCAAAGAGGTATAGAAGCTACAAAAGAAAAACAAAAAGGAAGAACAGGTGCTGCAACCGGTGAATGAGGGGGGTCCAGGGGGTTGTGACAGAGGTCAGGGCATAACTGGAATCAAGGATCTAATGACTATTATGATCGTGGATATGGGAATTACAATGGTGCCTATGGTGGTGATCAAAACTGAAGCAGCTATGGCAGATATGATTGGGCTGGGTATAACTATAGGAGCTATGACTATGGACAGGTGTATGCAGACTATAGTGGCCAAAAGAGCACTTATGGTAAGGCATCTCAAGGGGGTGGCAATCACCAAAACAAATACCAGGCATACTAAAGGAGGACATTGGAGAAAACAGGAGGAAATGCTAAAGTAATCCATCTTGCAGGATGGCATTGAAGATTGGTCTTTTGTTGATCTAAAATGATTATTTTGTAAAAGACTTTCTAGTGTATAAGACACAATTGTGTCCAACTGTATATAGCTGCCAATTCATTTTCTTTGTCTTTACTTTGTCCTTTGCTATCTGTGTTATGACTCAATGTGGATTTATGCTTATACGCATTTTATTTGTATGATTTTATATTAAACCTCAAATAAATGCTTCCTTATGTGATTATTTTTCTGCATCAGGTACCACATAGCTCTGTAAAAATACAATTTTAAATAAGCAATAATTAAGTCACAGTTCATTTTGTAGGTAGAATTTATCCACAGGGAGAAATGGTGGTCTTTTATAAATAGCCAGCTACAGTGTTGCCCTGTTCCCCAATATGTAGATATATTCCATGCTCTCAAGGCTTCATCTCTCTGTTAACTGAAGTTTCCACCACATCTTTGGACAATGTCCTTTCCCCTCTGGATATCTGAAGACATTGTCCTGAGACAAAGTCACAGTGTTGTGATCATTGGAAGCTTTCTAGTAGATCATGTGTCCTCTGGATTGTAACACAATGGTTGTTAGCAGCTTTTTTTGCTTTGTTCCTGCCTCTGGAAAGACATTTTTGAATTGCTAATTACTTCTTTGACTTTAGAGCTAATCAGTGGTCTGCTAGAAAAAGCTTTATATGCAATTATAATCATAACACCATGATGTTAACTCTCTTAGTAAAAACTCAAATAAATATAGGAAACAACACTGTAAAACTCTGATAGGAGCTACAGTTTAAAGTATTGAAAGTAATTATAACACAAAGAAATTCACAGATAGGTATGAGACTATCCATTAAAGTTTGATCAAAAGTTCAATTAAAATTTGAAGTAGTGGCAGAATAACTAATTTAATTATATTCTGTTAGTGTTATGTCACAGCCATCACAACACTGAACAAAATATTTTCTATTTGAGCATTCTGAGAAAGCTGTATTACAGTTAATCACAAATGTCATTTGAGTTTAGAAAAAGTCATGATAGTAAATATCATTTTAATGTAGTGAATGAACTGAGTAGGTAAGCACTTCCATAGGAAGGGACAGTGGAAAAGGTTTCTTAAGTCTTAGGTATGTTAATGTTGATCCAAGTGTGACTGACTCGTGTCATTACAGTGGATTTTCCTGGTGCAGTGAAAAGAAATAATCTTATATTCTAGGTTTTAGAGGATACGGGTAAATACAAACTTTGAATTACGCATTCAGTATAGTTAATTGGATTTAAGGGTGCTTGTCTCCAGGTTATCTACTGGGATTAGTGCACATGTCCACGTGCAGAGTAGCTGATCTTGTGCAATCAATTTAAGATTTTTACACTTCTAAATGAGGCTTTTTAAAATAATGTGGTGCCTATGACTTTATTTGTTCCAGTGATGTTTATTCTTGTCAGGCTATAAAGTTACAATGCTCTTGGTCATTTTTGCTTCTGTTTTTCTATTTCACTTTACATCCAGGATAAGTACCAATGTTGGCTACTGCAAGGGATTCTGCTTATTCTTTCAACATGCAACTTTGGGGACTAGAGGGAAGGTATTGTCAGTAGGTATAGGGTCTAGGGTAGTGAATCCTGTAAGATCAAACTTGTAATTAAATGACAAGTTGACCTTGACATTGTCCTTTTCTCTGACAAAAAAATGAATAAAGGCTTTTGAAACAAATAATATAGAAATAATAATTTGACCTCACAATGAGAGTTTATCTAAAATTGTCTATACTATTATTTTCAATAAAGTATAAACCTCATTTTAAAAGGCCATAAATGGTTATTCAGGACAGATGAAATGATTATGCACATTAGGCAACAATTTATAAAATGTTCAACAAATTTTCATTTAGGACTTATTATTTTCATGATTCTATAAAAATAAATGGCAACCATTGAGTAATTCATTCACTCATCCATTCGAAAATATTTATGTAGGGCCTAGGGCTGAGGACATGGATCTTATTTCCACTGGGGGACAAAGTGGCAATGACATAATCAGTTTTATACAATTATACACAAAGTGTGTATTTAATGGGAAAAAGGGCTTTCTCGAAGAGGTGGAATGAGCTGGAATCTATAGATATTGTAAATAGAAGTTAACCTGGAGAAGAGTGTGATTTAAAGGTAGGAAAGGATATGTCAAACAGAATTGCACATGCTGAGATCCTACGGCAAGAAGGAAAGGGGGGACCGGGTGTGGTGGCTCATACCTGTACTCCCAGCACTTTGTGGGGTTGAGGCAGGAGGATTGCTTGAGCTCAGGAGTTCAAGACCAGCTTAGGTAACATGGTGAGACCCTGTCCCTAAAAAAATACAAAAACTAGCTGGGTGTGGAGCACATGCCTATAGTCTCAGCTCTTTGGGAGGCTGGGGTAGAAGGATAACTTGAGCCCAAGAGGTCAAGGTTGCAGTAAGCCATCATCGTACCACTGCACTCCAGCCTGGGTTGGCAGGGTGAGACTTTATTCCAAAAAAAATAAACAAAGGAAGTGGGGCATCTTCCCAAACTGAAAGAAACCAGTTGGTTGGGGAACACAGTCAGGGTTATTGTGGTAAGAAAAGAAGCAAGAGAGACAGACAATGACCAAAACACAGAGAGTCTTTTAGGCTTTATTTAGGATTAGAGTCTTTATCCTAAAATCAATAAGAAATCTGTGGAGGAGATTTAAGGAAGGGGCTAACATGCTCAGATCTGATCTTTGGAAGGTCGCTTTAGCCTGGGGTATTGAGAGCAGATTTGGGTGAAGGATTAGAGGAGATATACAGAGGCCACTTAGGAGACTGTTACAGTAGATCAGATGAAAGATGATATGTAGCTTAAACTAATTCAGTGGCAATCATGAGAAGTAAATGGGGTCAAAAGACTTAAGAGGTGAAACTACAGAACTTGCTGATGGAGACAATGTACAAGGAGGTAGGGTCAGGGATTGCAGAGGAATAAGGAAAAGGAAACTGCCCAAGAACTCTTCCTCATTTCTTAACAGCACAACTAGATGAAATGGAGGAATAATTCACTGAAATATGGAACACTGGAAGAAGGCCAGCTTTGGAGGCAGGTGTCAGGGAAGGTGAGAAGATAGCAATTTCATTAATTTGACTTGGAGTTGCCTTAGAGATGTAGAAGCAGGTAGGAGGGTTTAGAACATGTAAGAGAGGGCTGGGCTGGAAACAGAAGTTTGAAGGTCCTTGGTGATCTTTAATGTCATAGGTAAGGTTTTGTAAAAAGAGAATGTGAAATAAAAATTTAGAAGTACTTAGAATTAAGACTTGAAAAATTCCAAGATACAATGCCCAGGTAAAGGATGATGAGCTAAAAAGGAATCTTAAAAGAAATGGCAAGAAAGAAAGGAGAAAAATCAGGTTAGTATGATAATCTAGAAACTAGTGGAATATAACCTTTTAAGAAAGAAGGAGCCAAGAATATCCAATGCATAAGCACATACATAAATAAAAATGTAAACTGTTAAAAGGTTTTTTCTGAGAGATCAAAGTAGTAATAACAAAATTAAGAATACAAACCAGACATCTGCTTCTGGCTATGATGGAGTATCAAGGACCAGGTTTACCCTTCCACTGTAAACAACTAGAAAACTGGACAAAATATATGAAACTCATGTTTTCACAAATTGGATATAAGGCAGAACATGTTTGTCATCACGGAAGAAAATGAAACAAGTTGGATGGGACACATGATTGCCGTGGCTTTCTGTCTGGAGGTATACTTCAGGCCATACAACAGGGAGGGAGTTCTCAAGCATTAGTAGGCGTCAGGAGTCAGAGATCAGCATTAGTAGGCTTCAGGAATCAGAGGTCAGCAGTCAGGGAAGTGAAGACATCTGGAAGTCATGAAGCAGAGTTATAAAAAAAGAGGGAGCTATGCACAAAATCAGTTCATAAATCTGCACGTGGCTCTTCTTGATTCTTTGCTAAATACTGAGAGATGTGTGCACAGAGGAAAGTAGTACAAATCCCAACAAAAGTGGAATAGGAAGATAAAAGGTGAGCAGTTATTCCAGTTCACACAGGGATGAAGATGTTCGACCTCTTACTAGTTAAAGTGGAAAGTCTTTGTGAATCACTCCAATCACTCACAGTAGAAACCTCAGAAGCTTTAGTAGAAAAACTAAAATTTGTTAGAGTAAAGGCTACTCCACACACATTCTACCAAAGCCTAAAAACAGGCCTCAGAATGATCCATGAGTCAAAGCTGCCTGCCAAAACAAGGCCCAACACTAATTTTTAAAAAAGACAACAAAATCAGGCATTCAACAATATTAATATTTACAATAACTTGTATCCACTGAAAAAGCACTAGAATCACCAAGAATCAGAAAAAAAGTTGATCAATGAACAAAATAAAAATCGGTAAATAGTGGTGGGTGCAAATATACAATTAAACAGATGCAATCAGACCTGGTATTCTATAGATCAATAGGGCGACTACAGTTAATATTAATTTATTATACATTTCAAAATAGCTTGCAGAGAATAATTCAAATGTTCATAACATAAAGGTAAATATTTAAGGGGATGTATATTCCAATTACCCTGATTTGATTATATGAATGTATCAAATTATCATATATACCCTGAAAAAATATGTATCTATTATGTATCAATTTTAAAAAGCACAAAAAATTCAGTAAACAGAACAGATATAGAAATGGCCAAAATGATAGAATTAGTATAAAGAAACCTGAAAATAGATATAATAAGTGGTATAAGCATGCTCAAGGGCTTAAAATAAAACATAATGAAAAAAGAAAGAGACAAAATTTCTAGAGCCAAAAATATATAATCAGTAAAATAAAAATGTCATTGGATGAAATTAATAGCAGATTAGATACCACAGAAGAAGAAAATCAATGAACTTAAAGACACAACAATAGATATTATCTAAAATGAAACACAGAGAGAAAAAAGACCAAACAATTAACAGAACCTCAATGATATATCCGATAATACCAAGAATACTGATATACATGTAAGTGGAGTGCTAGCAAAAGGAGGAGGAAATGAAGAAAAAAACATTTTAAATAACAAAAGTCAAAATCTTTTCAAATCTGAAAAAAAGATAAAATCACAGATTGAAGAATTCTAATGAACCACAAACCAAGAATTACAAGCCTTAATAAAATCATTCAAAGGCATTTAATAATCAAATTGTTTAAAAAAAAGCACTGTCATAAAAAATCTTAAAAACAGCCAGTGGTGGGGGAGAAGGGAGACATTATACACAGAAAAACATAGAGAGGAATGATCACAGACTTCACAGGTAAGAATGATCACTGTCAGAAACTATACAAGTCAAAAAAAAAAATGACAGATATCTGTAAAGTGCTGAAAAAGTTTTGTTTTGTTTTTTTTTAAACCCATCAATTTCTAATCCTACACACTCAGTGAAAATATCTTTGAATAATAAAGACAAAACAAAAAATTTTTCAGGCAAACAAAAGTGAAGAGATTTTTGGCTGCCCAACAAGGAATATTAAAGAAAGACCTGCACCATAAGAACTATCAGCACAGTGGCTCACGTCTATAATCCTAACACATTAATAGGTCAAGGCAGCAGATCACTTGAGGTCAGGGGTTTGAAATCAGCCAGGCCAACATGGCGAAATTCTGTCTACTAAAAATACAAAAAATGAGCCAAGTGTGATGGTACGTGCCTATAATCTCAGCTATTTGTGTGGCTGAGGCATGAAGATCACTTGAACCTGGGAGGTGGAGGTTGCAGTGAGTCAATATGGTACCACAGCACTCCAGCCTGGGCAACACAGCAAGACTCTGTTGAAAGAAAGGAAAGAAAGGAAGGAAAGGAAGGGAAGGGAAGGAAGGAAGGGAGGGAAGGGAGGGAAGGGAGGGAAGGAAGGGGGGAAGGGAAGGAAGGGAG